>JAODUK010047181.1:0-19697 GCA_027564635.1 Typhlichthys eigenmanni
CCCCCCCCCCCCCCCCCCCCCCCCCCCCCCCCCCCCCCCCCCCCCCCCCCCCCCCCCCCCCCCCCCCCCCCCACAGGTTGGGGCGCGCCTCCTTCGAACACAGAAGCAAGGACACACAGACTCTGGCCAGAGAGAGAGAGAGAGAGACACAGAGAGAGGAAGAGAGAGAGAGCAGATGTGTTGGTGGGAACACAGCCCCTAGATGTGATTAGGAGAGGAGAGGAGAGGACACCCTTAAGTGTTACTCCTTGGGGCTTACTCTTGCTCGCCCAGCGTGCGTGCGTGCGTGCGTGTCCATTCATAGAAATGTAAATGAGGTGCACTGGAGCCAGACACATGAGCCTGGTTATGCTTAAAGCCTACTGGGCAGTTAGTCTGCTCTGAGATAACAGAGCGAGGATTGTATGCTGCATTACATAACCACATTATGACAGCTTCCACACTGTGTTTTCAGGTCTGATACAGTATGGTGCGTGTGTGTGTGTGTGCGTGTGTGTGTGTGTGTGTGGATGGGTGGGAGAGAGAGAGATATAGCGGGAGTCAGGGGCTGAAGGTGGCACAAAGCCTGTGTGTGTGTGTGTGTGTGTGTACGTGTACATGTGCACATGTGTACATTTGCACGCCCATTCACAACATGTCTACCTGCCATCTGTTTGCCTCTGCCAGCAACACAAAACAACCTTCCCTTGGCTCAATGTGCAGTACACACACACACACACGCACACACACACACACACACACATGCACGCACGCACACGCACACGCACACACAGGTTTTTACATGCAGTGTAAACTGGCTTCATATTGCAAACCCAATCTATGAAACAATCTTATCAAAACAACAGGAGCAGGTACATTCACTGTAGGGAGGGGGAGGGGGAGAGAGAGAGCTGTTAGCAGCAGCAATGGAATGGAGACGTGCAACTTTCAATAGAGTGCTATGGGCCTTGTCACTAGCTAAGCAAATGTTTAGTCAGGTTCAACTGCAGCCCGGGCACTGCCCCGCCCCACATGCACCCTGTCAAAGGAGCCCTCTTGATATGAAACAACAAGGCTCTTTGTTCCCATTATTTATGTCGTATCTTTAAGTATTGCTCTCATTTCCTTCAGGCGTGCTGTGGATCTGAACCCCAGTCATACGTCAACGCTGCTGTCAGGCCCATCCACAGAGAGCTCACATTGATGTGCACACCTCACGTGTCTGAGCAAGCTGTGTCTGTGCGTTTACAGTGCGGACATATGTGTGTGTGACAAGAGAAATATTAGTAATTTGTGTCATTTGATGTTCGTGTCCCTGATTGTGTGTGCGATAGAGAGCAAGAGAGTGAAACACATGCCTACACTCCATTTCTATTTTCGTGTATCATTATACTGTATTAATACACATACAGTATATAGTATGTATGTCACAGTATATACTATACTGTGACATACAGTATATACTATGTGACATATAAAGCTGACAGGCTTTCGAAAGGCATTAATAAGCCTGTGTTCCTCATACACAGCTTTAGCCTGCAGACTCCAACACACCTCACATACCACAGACACCTATGCCTACAGTACATATTAAGAGGACATTCATATACTAATAGACCCGTGACAGATTTGAACCCTTTAAAACCAATTGTTTAACTAAAGACTAGTTAACTTCCACTTTTGAAAATATTATAATTGCAAAGTTACTCTATTCTAGATGTTCTCTCACATTTTATAACTACACCTGTAAACATATTGCTTGGTATTGTTTTAACTTTCAGTATGTTGGCGCTGCTCTGCCTGTTCTGAAACTGTACAGGTACTCTATCTATGTAATAGAACTTTCTAGAAATGCAACTACTTGTAGTAAAGTGTTGTGTGAATTAGTCTTGTGATGTATTAAGGATGAACATTAAAACAAGCATTGTTCAAACAAATTATCATTTCTCATAAACTGACTCCTGGCTCTATTGTAAGTGCCAACCATTGTTTGATAGGGTTGCAAATGAAATAGTACCTTCACACAATGAGTGTGAGAGATAGTGTGAAAGATACTGTAGTGTGTCTCATTTGTCTCATTGTTATAGTTTGTTTCAACCACCCAAGCATTGTTGAATAATGCTAATCTCCATGACAACACAGTACTGTATTATGTGGGGCCACCATGTGTCACAATCAGTAATAAAGACATATTAAAAGTATAATATTTTGAATTGTAATAGAACATTTGTATTGCTTAGTGACCCAACATGGGAATGTTGTTGATTTGTATAGAATTGTGAATCTGTTTACAGAGGCAGTGTGTGTGTGTGTCTCGCAGGGTGAGTTTTTAACAACCTTCCTAGCAGCTCAAACAACCCCTGCTGAAATGTATAGCTCTGGCACACACACACACACACACACACACACACACACACACTGACATGCCAATGGTGTGTGTGTGTGTGGATGGTGAGCCATCTGTCAGAACAGTCTACCCTTTACCCTGCCTGCACGCTCCTCCATCTGGGAGGTGGGGACCCACGCAGGGGGCCCAGGGGGACGTGGCTGGACACCCCCAGGCTCTGAGGCACGTTCTGGGAAAGCTGTCTGCCTCTAACCATTCTCTCATATTCATTATAGAGTAGTACCTACTGCATCCTCACATATTTAGAAATAACCTCCACAGACAGACGCCTCTACCTCAAATCATATATGCAGTCATCTGATCAACTACACACATTGTTCACAAAGGTGTGTGTGTGTGTGTGTGTGTGTGTGTGTGTGTGTGTGTGTGGGGGGGGGGGGGGGTAACACCACAGGGATGTGTTTCAAAGTAATTTCAATAATTTTATCCAGTTTTATCCAGTCCAATAATCTTTGATGGTGTTCATGGTTTATAATACATACTTAGAAGTTTACTCTGTGTTGGAACAACACCGTTCCTCACAGATCGACTGTTTTCTGAATGTTATACTGTATTCTGTCTTATTGTGTAGTATCCTTGTGTAGTGAGGATGATTGTAATGGTGGCAAAACGATGTAGCACATGGACACTGCCCAAAACAAGGGTTTGAAATAGATCTTACACTATGACTTAAACCCTATAACTGGCTGTTCATATAAGATCACAGCACACAGACCGAAGGCTATAAACACACACACACACACACACACACACACACACACACAGAGCCTAACTAACCACAAGAGTGTATGATGGCTTCCAGCAGAGAGGGCACTCAGGCGTATAGTGTCACAAAGCGTCTTTTGTAACATGAGGTGTTACATGTTGGCGGGCAGCAAGACACACACACAGGAACAGATTGCTTTGACCTCACCAATTAGAAACACAAGAGCGCTCTAATGCACATGTGTATAGTGTAGATGCACACACACACACACACACACACACATCTCTCACAATCTCTCTTGCATAAGAGGTCTGGGTTCCCTCCATAAGTGTCTTAACTCTAAAGTGTGTCAAAGGCTTTTCTTTTATAATAAACCACCAATATACACAGTCAACCTTTACTTTGATTGATGTTGGGGGATTTATCTGCCTCACAGAACAGAGGCACTTGCATTGTGTGCAGAGCAGACTGCAATAAGAAAACAACAACAACAACAACAACAACGACAACAGCACATTAACCCTTTTAGGAATAACCTGATGTGAATCCATGAATGAGGAGTCAATACAGGACTGAGCACTTCACAGGTTTCTCTGTCTCCTCCTTGGGAAGACGGTAGCTTTGTCCGGTTCAGTTTGCGTGTTTGTGTGTGTGTGTGTGAGCAGGCAGGCAGGCCTTTCTGTGTCCATCTTAGTAAATGTGCCTTTGACCCACTTTAGTGGCGCAGGACAACCTACCTACAGGGGGCACTGCGGGCAGCCTGGCTGAGGTGACCAAGAGAGGGAGGAGGAAGGAGAGGCAGACGGAGCACCAGAGAGCCGTCATTCCTCTGGACAAGGCGACGAGACGCAGGCTCGACTCCGACTCAGACGGCAACGCCCACATGCATGCTGTCTTCCACCGAACCCCAGCACCGGCCTGGACAACAGAGGTCAAAGGTCAGAAGTGAGAATGTGCAAGGATATATATAGCCAATGCTGAAAAACATTGTTCAAAGCGAGCACAATGTTTTAAAGATCACACTGTGAGAACAAACAATTAACCACAATTATCCCTGCATTAATTATTCATAAAATAGGTTAGAAACTGAAGCTGGTTTGATACAATATCTAATCAATTAGCTGTTGAAATCATCCCATGTGTTTATGTGCTGAACGGCACCACACAGTTTGAACTCCTGCTCCGAGACAGGGGAGAACACAACACAACACATTGGGCCTGTCACTGTTCCCACCAGCCTCTCTGCCAAGTGACTAATGTAAGCTCACGTACTGCTCCCCAGCAGCAGGAATGCCCATACTTTAGATTGGGGCAGCTCAGTGTGTGAGTGTGTGTTTACCGTATGTGTGTGTGTGTGTGTGTGTGTGTGTGTGCATGGTCCAGCCATACACCTTGATGGCTTAAGGCAGAATGAGCAGGAATGCAGTGATCGGGTGAGCATACACTTCACCCAGGATACACAGACACACGCACACACACACGCACACACACCACTGTTAGTTTACCACTCTCAGATGGTAATGCCGACACTCAAGGGAACTTGTCAAGACACACGCACACACACACACACATACACACACACCCTTTTATGAGCAGGCAGACGTGCACACAGAGAGGAGTATTGTATACACACACTCGTGAGAGCGTGGGTGTTGTCTTAAGTTTTAGCAGGGCTGTTATTCTTTCCCTGGCAGGACGGAGAGGAGCCCAGCTCAGCACATAGCTGCACACACACACATACGCACACGCACACAGAGTTTACGGACTGTGTTTTTCACATTGTGTCATGACGTTTACATTCCCTATGCTCTCCTCTCCTTTCCTCGTCTCCTCCCCTCTTGCTCAAACTTGTGTTGGGTGTTAGTGCAGCGCTGTGCTGTGCTGTGCTTTCACCGGCTTGACTGCAGCTGAACCAAAACTGTGCTGTCTGACGTTGGCAGCAGCCAATGAACTGATCCATACGAACATCTCTCTATGCAACAGGTTTATGAGCTCAACACTTTTAAAAGCTTACACAGGCTTGTTGGAACAAATCATGTTGATAAATCATGGATATGACAGGCTTGTAGGCCATGATGTGGAATAGGTAAAACAATCAATATTTTAAATCAATTGATTGGTGGGCTGGTGTTTGCTGTGAGCAGAAATGTCAAAGGATCTTATGCAGTTAAAAGCATATATTGTAAATTATAATGATTATGTTTTGTCTTTCTCTAAACAGATCTGCACAATGTTAAGTACATTAACTCTACAGTCAAGGAAAATTATTATGAAATAAAACATCAGATGATTCCAGAAGCTAGCTTGTGACAGCGAGACTCCACCACAAGCACAAATTCAAAGGGCCTCATGTGGTGCTCAGAGTCTAGCTAAGAATGACCACGCTAAGATTTTCCCTATAGAGTTCCAAATCAAACAGTGTTTAATAATATTAAGCTATTAATCATGCAGATATATTTTCATATTGTAATAGCGATGGGGAGGGGGTAGCCCTGGTCACCAGGGGTGAATCACTGACCCAACCTCAGTTAGCTTTAATCATTAAACTGCTCTTTTTACAGAAGGCTGTATGGTGGAGGGTGGCTCTCTCAAGTGCAAATATCAGTCCACATCAACATAGCCTATATAGACAAACGGAGGGGGATCTCTGCCTCAACCCCCCCCCCCCCTCCCCCCGTCTCTCTCTCTCTCTCTCCTCTCTGCCTCTCTCTCGTAACGTGATATTGATCTGTGGTAAGCTAGCCACTTCACTTCAAGTGTGGCAGCGTCAATCGGCCTCGAGCTCCGACGACCAAGCTCCCGATCTGCTGAGAGACGTGTAGTCTATAGTTGAGGCGGGTAGGGTGTCTTCTTTCACATAGGCTATTCCCACAAGATCCACACAGGCAGTCCCCGAATCACCTGTCTGCACAAAACAACAGAACAGCTCCTTCGATACTAGAGTTTTGCATGACGAAGCTGCCACCAAATGCAACATATACGATGTTCATTTAGGCTACTTTAAAACTATGTAAAAAAATGTTTTCCAAACTAGCAAAAGTCATATTTCAGTAGCCAGATGAAAACATCTAATCAGTGTTACATTTTATAACCGTATAGGGTACAGTAGCCTACACTGCCATCAATATTTATCTGGCCAATTGGACAGCACAGGCCTATAGGCTATAGACTAGGCTACAAGTACATACAATTCAAGGCATTAAGGAAGAGTTTGTATCTTCCCACTCGTCTTTCTGACTATGGTCAAGTTTGTATTGTAATCAGTTGGAGTTTCCAGTGGATATATTATCATGGGCTGCGTTTATGATGTTGATTAGAGACACCTGTTTGTGCAGAGAAACCCATTTCGTTCCCCCATTAGAGAAAACTGCTTTCTAAGAGCCTCAAATGACAGGGTCTGGGGAGCACAGGGCTTTCAGCTCAGTCATTTTATAATTACAAAAACAGACTATTTTCAGCTGTTATATCCAGGGAATTAATATGGCGTTGTTTCAACAAAGAGGAAAAGTTTCTACAAACATGGCAATTCACACTGTACTTTAGACAAATAAAACACGTTAAGTTTTATTTCGTTTTACTTTAGCCTGCAATGTGGCTATGATATGACCATATCCTAAGTTATGTGTCACACATTAATTGCCATTCGAAAATTGAATTTCAATAATCTACCCCTTAGCCTACATGGACGTCACACAAGCACACACCTTACCCAATATGACACAGTTCCAAAGGTTGCATTCATGCATTCATCACTAGGCTACTGTAAATTGTGCCAAGACGCAACGATTGCGCACACAAAGACAGACAACCCTGAGACCCGCTCGTTCTTTTGACACCTGCCGGTGTAGGGGGAGAGCAGAGAGTGTTCTACGCTGTCCACGCTGTCCAGCCGGACAGCTTTCATCGCTCTGCTGACAGTGAACACCACAAGCACAACCTGTCTGGCAGTCTAGTAGTAGGCTACAAGGAAAATTTTTTTTTCTGTCACTGCGCAGAGAAACACTGTAGGCCTGTTTGTGGAAAAAATAAACAGATACCCTATTTCCATCTCACATATAGGCTTGATTGATTTCGATAAAATAAAATAAGGACATTATGCTTACCAAATATGCACCCTTTCGCCTCTAAAAGGTCTGTCGTAACCATGCACTCAAAGAAGCAATCAGTGAAATACAGGTCATAGAATCTTCCAGTAGCCTAATCAAATAAAATAAGAATAAGAAAAAAGATTTGTTCCAAAAACCTACAGAAAGCCGATTCAATGGGCCGTGAAGATGAGCCCCCCAAAATCCTAAAGGAGACAGAGGAAGTCCTGAACAGCGAGCGACTGTCCGCAGCCAAACTTCATAAAAATCCTTTTCCACTGCACGCAGCTCCGGTACCGTCAACTACCCTGTCCGATCAAAACAACCGGTGGTCAAAACTCCCAAATCTTTAAAAATAGTTTTATTGCCTCCACTTCAGGGGCTTAATAGCCCTCTCTTGGCTTCCAGGCACTGTGTTTCGCTGGGGGTTCGTGTGTGTGTGTGTATTGCCTCGGCTGGTTACAAGCACGATAGTTGCACCACTGGACCGCTGGCTGCGAGTATCCTACGCCGATCCACTCCGAGACTCGCAATGACAGTACAGCGCTCCAGGCTGCCAGGGAAAAAGCAGAGGGTATCAGATTTCGGCGCGCCGCGCCCCCTCCCAGCTAAGCGGCTGCCAGCAGAGGATCATCCCAAACCCCGCCCATTGCCGGGCCTTCACACAATTCAATCAAGCGAGTCCATATTGGCGCGTTCTGATTCATTTATAGTTAGTACAATACAATAGTTTAGTCTTGCTACGATTCGTGTTACCACTGCAAACAGGAGCGTATTTATTGGTTTGGGAGCCCTAAGTAAACGCAAGTATGGGGCCCTTAATAACACATTTTGTTTTCTATAAAAGGTGACACTACACACAGTACAGAACAGGAGATATGAAGTGCAGATAGCAAACCCTTAAGAGACAACATGGAAACATATTTAACAGGGATTAAAAGAAAGGCGGAGAGAGACAGAGATAATGAGACAAACGTAAGGCCGCGTGTCCACCTAAGCTTTTTTCCGTGGTTAAAAACGCCAGTTGGTCTGCTGAAAAAGCCCAACTAAGCGCAGCGTTTTTTCAGCTGAGACGCTTATCCGTGGGAATTCATATGTTGCAAATAAATGCTAGTTTTTGTTATCAACAAATAATTTCATTTGTAATTATTCTATACATTATTTTTCGTGTGGTAATCCGGGGATATCATCTGACTATCAACTTCTCCATTGTTGCTGTCGTCGTGTGCAAGAAGTAGGATGTGACGGTTGCTCATAGTATTTGTCCCGCCCCTTCACCGCTGCGATTGGACGTCCAGGGAAACAATGACAGTGATGGGCGCGGCGTTTCACCCAAATTTCAACTTGAAAAAACACTCAGCACCCGGCGTTCGGCGTGGAAAAAAACGCTCAGCGCTCCCGTTGGAATCAATTTCAAAATAACGCTGGCATCAGAAAAAAACGCTTCGGTGGACACAAGTCTCTCAAAGGAAATATGACGAAGCGTATGTAGCGCTTGGCTTCACTGTGACTACGGTGGGAGACGAGGATCAATTTTAATTTATTATTATTTATTGATTATATTTAATTCAATTTTTTCAGTATCAAATGGTCAAAAAAATGTTTACAGTTTAAATAAGGGTGGGATTTCTTTTTTAAATTTCAGGCAAATTGATGCACTTTAATTATTTTCTGTTACAGTAACTAAAAAACTAAAAAACAAAGTTAATAAAGGTATTCTTAGTTGTAAATTCATCTATATTTCTTTCTTTCTTTTTTCTTTACTGTTAATAAGGATACAATGTTATGCAGAGGTGTACTTATAACAATTTTATAGACAAATTATATTTACAGTCGCAGCAGAGTTGGGGGGTGCGAAATGTTTACTTCTTCCTAGGGGGGGCGTAACAGAAGATAATTGAGAAGCACTGCTTTAAGTGGAGTGAACAAGCAAACAGCCTTCCGTTTAACATGGACGATCTTAGATATATTTTAGTCATTGTATATATATTTGGTAGTGTTGCAAGCCCTTTCACATACAGTATAGGATGTGCTGTGCTAGGTTGAGCGCATACATCTAAAACCTTGATTTGCCTCGCTGCCAGTTGGAGCACATTTCAGGTAAGGGAGTCACATTAAATTAGCAACGAGATATAGTGCAAGTATTTAGCTGTTATGCATTCCAAATAATCTACTTCTTATTTAAATCATATCTACTACATTTATATTTCATTATTGATTAACACTAAAGCGATTTGCAATAATTCACTAAACTTTGGTTTTTAATTGTTGATTATTAACACTAGAACCCGCAAGAATCTCTGTATACCTAAAACCGACGGGTAAAATTGATCCGTGCGCCTAGATACTGTGTTTCTAGTTCCAAAATGTACTGTCGTTGTATTGATTGTCTTCTAAAATTATGTTTTTTAATTGTTTGTGTTTTGGGGTTCTAGTTTTATAATTATGGTCTAAAGGGGCATCTACACACAAATATACTGTAGGCTATTCATGAAAGCATCCCAAGATCAAATGTCCCACTTGTCACATGTCGGCTAACTTGAGCTAATGCTAGCAGCACTTCGCTGTAGTCGGGAACAGCTGTTCATCCAAGCCAGTAGTGTCTGCAGCATAAAATGCAGTTTTGTATTAATCTTCCCCACACTTCGCAAATGTGTCCTTGGTGTACGCGCATCATCTCCTCGATCATCGTCTTATCATAAGCAGAAAGGAAATGCATGGTCTCCCGAAATCGGTTACTCAACGGCGTTGAGATGAGAAATGTATGGAACCATTGCTCAAACCAGAAACTTTCCATCTCTCACTGCTATTTCCCATGTATACAACCCTCACATAGAAGCGCATTCAACTCGTGACAAGTGTCACATCTGAGGATGCTCCGTACGCAACACACTGTGCGCGCTTCAGCCAGTGTACACTTGCTGACTGCAACATCAGAGACAAAAAAGCTGTTTCTTCGCATGTTGCTTCAAATGTTATGCATTGTGTGTGGCGTGTGGCCAGCTGACCCTATGAGAATCTACTGTTATGAATGATGTAGATTTCGATCACACACTTGTGTACCATCGCCTAGCAACATATAATGTGTAAAAGGCAGCTGCACAAAAATAAGAAACCTGGTGAAAAGAATTGCATTTTAATAAGGGGTCAATTTGACCCAGTGTGGTGTTTATAGGTAAATGCCCGGGTTTTTAAACTGGATTTATCTTGACTATATTTAACAATATGGAGTGCAACACAACACCATTTTAGGAAAAGTCAGAGACTGGGGGACTTCAATATATTGAAAAACCTCCACGGGTAAAATTTACCCCGTGGCGGCTCTACTGTTAAATGCCTAGTAGTCTCTATCCTGCAGTGACTCTTCCTAAATTTCCATTAAGCATGTGTGCACTGAATTTAAGTGGTGTTGTTGAAAACATATTGTTTTACAGTGTTATTGCACCTCCAAAACCTGACGTTTGTCACAGCGATATCACATGCATTTTGTAATTTCTCAGCAAAATTACATTTAAACTTGGTTGTAAATAGTGTTGATTTCACATTGTTTAGTTTGAGAATATAATGGGAAATCAATAGACTCATTGCCCCAGCCTCTGCAAACACCTGACATCTTACTGATGCAGGCTTAAAGGGCCATCTAGAGAACAAATGGATGTGTAGCTTAGTGTTTTCATGCAGCTTTATAGAATAAATATATATTATTACAAATGGTTCTAATAAGAAATCCAATATCCTAGCTGAATAAAGCAAAAGAAACAACAAAACAATAAAAAACATTATTATATCGTGCATTTTCACAAATGTAAACACAATATGCCCACTTGGTTGGAAACGTGCTTCCAAAATGGGGCTTTCTGGAACACAATAATAATAATTAACCTTCAATAGATATTTGAGGTGCCCCCCTTATAGTGTGGGCCATTACCTTGTCTGTTACTGTAAGTTTGCCAGTGATTACTGAAATAACTCAGTGGTTAAGAGCACATGGTATATTTGATAAATTTTTCAAATAGAGGTTCGTCAGCCAAAACAAAATCTGAAAAAATATTAATCGTATTTTATAGTATTCCGATTAAAACTACTTAACATCTAACCTACAGGCAGACATTATTTTTACATTCCTCTGTGCTGCTGTGTCAACCGGAATTTGCCCTGCGGTGGATTACTAAAGGTATTTATTATCTTATTTTAGAATATCACAGAAACAGAACAATATATTTTCCAATAATGTAATCTCTTCTAGTGCTGTATAATTCGAATATTTTAAATATAAAACAAACATTTCATACTGAAGCATTATGTTACATACTTGTGCATGTCGACAGGATAGCTATAATACCAACACACGATGAACCTATAGGCCAGGCAAAAGTGTGCCACAGTAAATTCAATGACCAGTAAATGATCGTTAACCATCCATTTAAAATGCCATTTACAGCAACCTGTATACTAATTTGTGGTGTCAGGAGTGAGGTGATGGCTCACCCTGACCTGCTGTAAACAACATCGAAGCTAGCGTCAGACCAGACATTTTATGGCACCATAAAGCTGAGTGCCCCTGTGTGAAGTGAGTTACAGTAGTATGTGGATGATAAGGGTGTGTCAGCAATCCATCTGTGTTTGTCACAGTGCTGACTTGTGTAACAACCATTTATTTCTAGGAAGGAAAGTAATCAAATTGCAATTTTATTAGACAGATAATTGTTTTATTGTGTATTTTAGCACTATTACCTAATAGTGTTTCAGTTCCAAACTCTTCCTGTAACCGTTTCTGCTCCTAAATTTGTCATTTGGTACCAAACAAAGCAATCAGATCCAAGGCAAATCAAGACAGATTACACATAAACACATTGTTAGATGACCCCCTGCCACACACACACACACACACACAAGCACACGCGCGCACACACACATGCACGCACACACACAGGGATGGTAAAGCTAGGCACTCCCTGTTTTGTGACACCTCCTATCTCCTACCTCCTCTATCTGCTCCTCAATCATCCAAACCTCCTCTTCCTCCTGCCTCAGCCGACCCCCAAGGGTGTCAAAGCCCAAGTCAACACCACACACAACACCCTTCCTCCCACAGAGGAGCCAAAGAAAAAGAGTCAAAAACATTTTTTTTTTTCTCTCCATCCAGCCACGTTGATGGAAACCTTTTATTTACAGTGGATAAACTGAAATATTACAGCACACATCTGTTTACACTGAAACAAACTGATCAAACTGATCAAACAGAGTGCTTTTTGCAAGGCCAGTGTGATTATATGGTCTGCGATGGTAAAAGAAAGAAAAAACGAAACAAAAGGAATGGGAAAGCAAAGGAAAAAATGAAAGAGAAGAGAGATATCTGGATGAAAGCGTGACATTTTTTATCTCTCTCCACGTGAACCATCTCCATTTCCGGTGGAGGCTTAAATACTCCAGGCGATCAAACAAAGACTTGTTATTCTGTTATTCTGTTATCTTTGGACCTGAACGTCGGATGCTATCTTGGTTAAATAGGAGCAGCTAGTGCATTACCAGGCACAGATGTCTGCATCAGTGGCAGGGTGGCTTCGAGCGCTGGCTGACTGCCTTTGACCAGCAGACGGCACAAAAAAGCCTTATTGAATTAAGGTGGAGACACTGATTGTTGCTTGGATAAGAGCACACACACATACTCTAAAACAGGGGTGGGCAATTGTTTTCACTTGGGGGACACATTGAAAATGTCAGAGAACTTCGCGGGCCACATTACTTTGTTAACCAACATGCGCAAACATTTTAAAGTAAAAAACAAAACAGCTAACTTTGTTAACTTGCATATTTATGCTAGGCTATTCCTATGCAACACCATTTTCATAATCAAACATAACAGTTCACTTTTTACGCAGCAAAAAATAAAGTTACATTCTGCAGAGCTCGTCAAGTAATTTTTTGGTGTATTTTTTTTAAATGTTTGATGTACCAGGCGGGCCAGGTAGAATGTCTAAAAGGGCCGCATCCGGCCCCTGGGCCTGACTTTGCCCAGGTCTGCTCTAAAACAATTAGTTGAATCGACCGTGCAACCACAAAACCATTAGAAACATTTAACTACAAATAAAGTTTAAACGGCTTATAGAATGCACTCAGTTTATCACTAAGTGCAGGGAACATGCTAACATTGATCTACTGTTGGTTCAGGATTCCTATCCAGCAAAATGCCAGACAGGACAGACAGCAGACTATACATACCTCTACATACATATCTCTACATAAATACATAACATACCAAGTGCCGTGGCAACCGGGCAGAGAGCCAACACAGTATACACACATAAAGCATAGTGTTCCATTTACAAGAACAGAGGCTCTTATTACTGTGTATACAGTCTCATATAATCAGAGTGCTTGAGTCTTATCTGGTCACAGGTGAAATCACCATCTGTGGATGGTAAATGGACTGCGTTAATATAGCGCTTTACATTATTTGCCTCACATTCACCCATTCCACACAAATTCATACACCAATGTCAGCCATGCAAGGAGACACCTGACCACCGGGACCAGGTAGGGTTAGGTGTCTTGCTCAAGGACACCTTGACACTTAGTGAGGAGATAGCGGGGTTTGAACCAGCGAGTTGATCACCTATCACCCTGCTCTACCACTGCTCCACTTGCCGCCCCAGTGGATCTATGATTATACAGGCATTTTATTTAGGAGTCTTTAGAATAGCTATAATTTAGAAGAGCTATAACAATGGCTACAGATTCTTGAATGCTCAATAATGCATTAGGGCTGTGAGAGTGTTTTAGACAAAAAGTCAGTTTATTGTCATTTTGTCATTTTTAAATGTGTGCATTGATTAGCTTTAAATAAAGCCAATAACAGACTCAGCCTTTCTAATCAGAAGAAGTAATTGTCACGATTCGCGCCCACTCCGGCACTGGACAGCACCAGGCCGCCAATCCAGCACCGGACAGCGTAGCCACCACGTCATCGGCCACATAATGCACACACGTGCAGTTGTCTTGCCTCTGCTTCCTGGACGGAGATTGAAAAGGCTTACCATCCCGGCAAACATTGCCAGTTCGTTAACTTCCTCATGGACGTACGTTCCTGCGATCACCAAGCTTACCTCATCAACGCAGTCCCGCCGGCCACGATCGCTGATCGCTACTCACCTGGCCGACTCGTCTGTATACTCTTCGCCTCACAGCCTCGTCTGCCTGCTACGCATCTTATCGCCCGCCTGCCTGCTACTCACCTCGCAGCCCCGCTAGCCGGCTACTCGCCTCGCCACTCATCTACCTGCTACTCTCCTCACCGCAGCAGGCCCGCTACTCACCTGGCACCCAGGGTTGTATTATTCTCTCTGCTCTTCATTATTAAAGCTGCCTTTCTGTTACTTTTACTGTCATCTCCTGCCTCTGTGTCCTGCACTTGAGTCTCTGCACCTCCTAAGGCCGTATCTTAACAGTAATATTGTGAATTCTGACATATGGCCTCTATCTCAGGCCATATTTGGTGGGGAAATGCATGATAATTGATTAGGAATCAATTATCATGCATGTTCCAACCTGTTGGTCTTCGGACAGAACAGTGGTGAAGAACACAAAGCCTGGTGCAGAAAATGAGATGAAAGGCTATTTTCTGCTCGTTCCTCATTCAGACATGGCTATTTTTAGCCTGCTAGATGTCATTCTTTCATAACTGTTCCCTCCACTTCACAGAGAACATCAAACAGCCACAGCTCGCACAGGGACTGGAGAGAACGAGACAGACAGAGAGATCTCACCGGGGGGGGGGGGGGGAGAGAGGCTATGCACAGCATCACATTCTATATGATGGCAGGGAGAGTGCTTCTGTGTGTCCTCTACACACTCGTATTGCAGTGCATGTTGTAGCACAGCTGATCAGAGGTGTGTGTGTGTGGAAGATGTGCATTGTGTAGTTCAAAATATAAAGCGCAATGCCAATGTGATGCCACATTCTCTTCCTTTAGCATTGTGTATGTGGTTCAGGCTCACTTACAATATGCACGCTGCCATATCAAGCATCTCATGAACCTATTAGAACATATGCTGCCTTCATGTGACAAGAGGGGCACATCTCTTCTCTCTCTCTCTCTCGCGCTCTCTCTGTTTTAATGACTGCGTAGGGGCTTAGGTTGTGTACATCTCTGCCCCGATTCTCATTTTCCCGCTGAAGTGCAAGGCTGTAGTGCATTGCCGTGGTGACAGCAGAGTGGGCCGGACTGACAGAGCAGGTCCAACCAGTTAGTGAGCTCACATCACAAGCCTCTTGCATGCTGACAATCTGTAGATAGATGTACAGTCACTCAGGCTTGTGTCAACCTGGGATTTCATTATCACAGACCAAACCAGGGCTGCGATAGCAGCCATGTTTATACAGGTATTCAGAGGCACACTGGCTATCACGTAACAAGACATGACCTATC
Source organism: Typhlichthys eigenmanni (assembly GCA_027564635.1). Lineage (NCBI taxonomy): Eukaryota > Metazoa > Chordata > Actinopteri > Percopsiformes > Amblyopsidae > Typhlichthys > Typhlichthys eigenmanni. The sequence continues at coordinate 15,607 of JAODUK010047181.1, forward strand.
CCTAGCACCATAATGTAGCATTTAGGAATAAGTCAACATTATTAGACCTCTAATTAGGCTAACCTTGGTGGTTGGAGTTGAAAGGTCAGACTTCAGACAGTAAAGGTTTAATTCTGCTAAACCTGATCTGATCCATATAAAATCACTATGTAATTGACTGGGTGTTAATGTCAAGGGTTTTTAAACTCACCATGTTATTATATATCATTGCAAGCTGAATTCTGCAAATAGGTATCTGGCAGTTTAGCTCTTGACTCACAAAGCAGAATGTTGAGCTTCTCATGAGGCTACATGTTGGCCCCTCCCATTACAAATATTTAGTACATTTTGACAAAAGACCATACAAAATCTAATTTTTGAAGCTGTATCAAATTCATCTCTGAACCTTGTTCATCTTCAAGAACAAACCCATTTACTATCAACACATAAGCAGGGAATAGCTGTCAACACAAGAGATATCAATCACACCTACTTCTGCCACAAATCCGTCACCTGCAGATAAGACAAAAATCTCATATGGTCTGTCTCATAGAAAGACACACACACACAAATTGACAGGGTGAAACGAAAAGTGAAATATTCGTAACTATGTTTTGACTTAAAGTATGTAATATTTTGCCAGATGATGAATTAGCCTGCTTCTGATCCGCCCCCTGCGGCTGGTCATGGGACTCAGTTGTTGTGAATGGGACAGGGTTAGTGGAGGTGCTCCCAAGCTATTCGCTTGGCCTCTTCCACCTGTCACAGTGTGGTGACTTTATTTTAAGCCCCCACCCCATCCCCATGGCAGATATCAGAGGGATCATCTGCATCTTGTTAAACGAGTCCAACAGGTGTCACAGTCCTCTGGTGACCTCACAACCCAGGGCCCTCGTACCATTGATACTAATCAATGGGAAGACAGAGAGGAGGGGGGAGGGTTGAATAAACTGTCAGTCAAGCAGAAAAGTGCAAGATTACAGGGAGGTAATATTAAGACCACGTACACATGAATGCACACACGAGATGGACACAAGCCGATCTCTCTTTTACTCCTGCCTTCTCATTTGTCTCATTTATGTTGCTTCTCTTTTTGTTTCTTTCATTCAGTTTGTCTCGTATGTGTGCCACACACACACACACATGCACAAGCGCGTGCGCACACAGACATACAGACACACACAATAGAAGCGGCAACAAAGCCCTGTAGGATTAGCCTGTCTGTTGGCAAAACAATACAAGTCTTTTAGTTCTGACTCCTCCCTCCTCCCTGCCTGCAAGTGAGAGGGGTGTGTGTGTGTGTGTGTGTGTGTCTTTCTAAGTAAGATGTGTGCAAGTGTACATGTGATTGTGGGTGGGTTTGTTTGTGTGTGCATGCAAGTGTGCATGTGATTGTGGGTGGGTGTATTTGTGTGTGCATGCAAGTGAGACCAAATAACTGTGTGTGTGTGTGCATTCTGAGAAGGGCACGCAGACATACACACACACACAGGTTCTGTGTAGAAGTGGATTAAAGACATATCTCAAGGCAGTTTTGTATTGTAAATGTATTTGATCATCTCCCTTTTTAACACTGCCACACCAACCCAGGACCATTAGCATGGTGATCACATTTCCTCATTACATGCTTTCTTTAATTCATTCCTTCTGTAACGCTGTGTCGTGAGGCGAGTGCAGAGAAACCAAAAAAAAACAAAGACACCGCTGCTGAAGCGCGATGAGCCCCACGGCTCGTCTTTTAATACAACTTAAACAAACACAAACTCCAAAACAAAAACGGCGTACACAGTCACGTCTCCTAACATGAACATGAACGGAAAACAGGAACAATAACCCACACTCTTTCCTGGTAGTCACCAGCCTATATGCCCTCACACCCACACGGCTGAAGGCAATCGATCTGATTGCACGTGTGGGTGTGAGGCGCAGGGGATGCGTACAGTCCTTCCCCGGTCGTACCACACTGGCGAGACCACGCAGATGTTATTGTACCCCCCCCTCCCCCCCAAGGTGCGCCTCCTGGCGACGCCTCTCGCCGGTGTAGGACCTCCACCCCCGGGACACCGACCGGGGCCAATGGCGAAGTCCCTCCACCCGCCCGGCAAACCTCCCGAGCCAGAGGTGGAGGCGGGACCCCTGCGGGACGCTGGCAGGCGGCCAGAGCCTGTGGCGTAGGCGGGGTTCTCTGTGGCGCCAGGGCAGGCGGCCAGAACACGCGGCAGGGTGGCTCCGGCGGACCCCCGGTGTGGCACAGCTTGTCGAAGCAGGGCGGCTCCAGTGGACTTCCGGCGTGGAGCATTCCCCCGACGCGGGGCGCCCCTACCCGGCGACACCCCTCGCCGGTGGAGGACCCCCACCCTTGGGACACCAACCGGCGCCCGCGGTGGAGTCCCTCTGACGGCCTGGCAAACCTCTCGAACCAGAGGCGGGACCCCTGCGGAGCCCTGGCAGGCGGCCAGAGCCAGTGGCGGAGCCTTTGCGGAGCTCGGTCAGGCGGCCAGAGCCAGTGACGGAGGCGGGGACCCTGTGGCGCTCGGGCAGGCGGCCAGAGCCAGTGGCAGAGTGATTCTGGCGGACCCCGGCGTGGTGCGGACCGCCGACGCAGGGCGGCTCCGGCGGACCCCCGGCATGGAGCGGACCTCCGACGCAGGGCGGCTCCGGCGGACCCCCGTCTTGGCACTGTTTGCCGGAGCAGGGTGGCTGCAGCGGACCCCCGGCTTGGAGCGGCTCGCCGACGTGGGGCGGCTCCGGCGGACCCCCTGCGAGGAGCGGCTCACCCACGCGGGGCGACTCAGGCAGGGACGACCCCACTAGACTGGGTGGCGACCCTCCCTCTGAGTCAGGCGGTGGCAGGCCCAATGGTGACCCCCTCCAGGAGCTGGGTGTCGGTTCCTGCAGACCGGCTACCGGTCGCTTCTGGGCAGTGGGAGGTGGCTGGCCCGGCGGCTCTCTGACACTGGGCAGATCTCTGACGGGGAGCGGCTCCGGCGGACCCCCGGCGTGGAGCGGGCTCCCAACACGGGGCGGCTCCAGCGGACCCTTGGCGAGGAGCGAACTCCCAACGCGGGGCGGCTCCGGCAGACCCTAGGCGTAAAGTGGGCTCCCAACGCGGGGCGGCTCCGGTGGACCCCTGGCGTGGCACTGCTGGCCGACGCGGGGCGGCTCCGGCGGACCCCCGGCGTGGAGCGGCTCCCTGACGTGGGGCGGCTCCCACGGACCCCCAGTGTGGCACTGCTTGCCAATGCGGGGCTGAGAAGCGCTGCCTCTCAGTGTGGCCGGCGTTGGAGTGGGGGGGAGGCCACGCAAGTCCGCAGCCGGAGGTTTTGCGGAGAGCCCGCCAGCCAACATGCCGCGGATCTCCGCCGCCATCCGGGTGAACCGATCAGTCCCGGCCGCAAAACTTGAGTCCATTGCACTCTATTTGGGTGGGTTATTCTGTAACGCCGTGTCATGAGGCGAGTGCAGAGAAACTAAAAAAAAAACAAAGACACCGCTGCTGAAGCGCGATGAACCCCACGGCCCTCGCGTTGTCCTTATTCTTTGCGTAGCCATCGTGCTAGCACGTACACGCCGTGCCCCCGGGGTCTATCCAACCGAACCGAAGCGACAATGTGGGTAATTTTGGATGTAGGACAGCGCAAGGGCTACACTTTCCAGCAGGCCGGAATTGCGCTGGGAGTCATTTTGGCCTTAGGACGGTGCGTGGGCAACACTTACCAGCAGTCAGCATTCGCGCTGGGGGCCATTTCGGCCTTAGGACAACGCAAGGGTTAATACAACTTAAACAAACACAAACTCCAAAACAAAAACGGCGTGCACAGTCACGTCTCCTAACATGAACATGAACGGAAAACAGGAACAATAACCCACACCCTTTCCCGGTAGTCACCAGCCTACAGTGGTGTCAGGGCCAGCAAGGCCTTCTCTGCTATGGGATAAGAATCCTGCCACAATTCGAAACCGAAAAAATAAGGTTCAAAAGGTCGTAACTTAGAGTGTGAAACCTCGAAATCTCATTTGAATGCACAAAAAAAGAATTCCAATCTCTGAAAAAAAAATTCCAATCTCCGAAAACCCTACTTTGTATTTGAGTTTTCTTTCTGTAGCACCGT
>JAODUK010047192.1:7900-19697 GCA_027564635.1 Typhlichthys eigenmanni
CCACACTGCCCCCCCCCCCCCCCCCCAAAAAAAACATGACCCTGAATGAAGCAGAAGGGAAGTGGCTTCATTGTAGATTTGATCGACTTTATTTAGAAGATTGAAAACTAGCCAGCTGCTGATACTATAATTTCATAGATTTAACATTAAGTCTTGGCTTCATGCGGGAATATTTGCCTACAAGCTGCTCAATGTACCCGAGTCAGTATAATTTACACCTGTAGCCTTTTGTCTCAGGTGCCTAGGCGAGGAAACATAAGATCTCTCATTCATCTGAACTGAGGATCAATATATTAGGCCACAGTGTTAAATATCTTCAGACCCTTGTGATAGTCTGTGATGCTAGGCTAGTTAGCTCTATTCCATAGAGCACCTACAGTTGCGATGCTAGGCTAGTTAGCTCTCTTCCATAGAGCACCTACAGTTGCGATGCTAGGCTAGTTAGCTCTCTTCCATAGAGCACCTACAGCTGTGATGCTACCACGCTAGTTGTCAGCAGCCATGCCAGTGTCTCCTGCACACGTAGCGGGTGCAGCTGCGTTCCTGTGGGTGTTGATGTGGCTGGTCATGTCCCTGCGGTTGGCCACCGCGTGACCACACTGCACACACCTGTAGCGCCCCCTGGTGTGCTCCCAGAGGACACGCCTGCCGCCCGTCATGCCTGTTGGAAGTGACGGCACACATGTTGGTTAGAGGGGGCTGTGGGGGAAGGGGCTCCTCTGAGTGATTAAGGGGGGTTACCTGGGTTCTTCCTCCAGATGGCCACTGGGGGAGACCTGGGCAGCTGCCCCAGGGCCTCGGGGTCGACGGGCTCCAGGCCTGCAGCGGGACTCTGCTGCGGGGAAGCCCCCTCAACCCCCTGCTGGTGGCCGGGGACGCCGTCCGGGGGAGGCGTTCCCCCCAGCTCCATGGGAGGGGGAGCGGTGGCGGGGGCTGCTTCAGGGGGTCCAGGCGGGGAAGCTGGGGCCTTGTGGTCGCCCTCCAGGGCCTCCCTGTCAGAGGTGGAGAACAGCGCTGACTCCACCGTCTTGAGTTTGCTGCGTGGCACCTTGGAGCAGGTGTGGAGGTGCGTGAGGAGGCCGCGGTAGGAGCGCAGCTTGGCCCGGCAGCTCTCACACCTGGGGAGGAGAACAAGCTAGCATCCACAGCCTTGGGACAGAAGGAGAACGGCAGCTAACAGCCAATAAGCTAACATCCATAGTATAGCCTCGGCCAGGGCGCCACAGGGCGGCCGTGAGAGATACTCACAGGAAGAACAGGTTCGGCTTGTGGTGGTGCCGCTGATGCTCCATCAGCTTCTGCATGCTGGGGAAGGAGCCGCTGCAGCCAATAGCAGAACACAGCAGGACCTTTCCTGCTCAGAGGAGGAGGAGCACCAGCATCAGTCACAAGAGGAGGGCTGCGGGTTAACAGCTGCTCATCAATGCACATAACGCACGTCCCACCTGCGACGGATTCTGCCGGGATGTCGTGGTCCTTTATGTGGCTGTCCAGCTCCTTGGGGTCCCCGTAAACACGTTTGCAGCCGTACAACGGGCACGTTAGCTTCCTATTCGCTAAAATGTAAAAGACATATTTGACCATGTAATTCCATGTTTATGGCTAGAGCTACTGGTAACGCTAGCTAGCTAGCTAGTGAGACATAACAGCGTCTCGTTGTATTTTACTTCTATGATTTAAATGTACAGTAGGCTATTAATACATTCCTAAAACCTGAACATTATCGCACCTTTACTTGTACTTTCAGGAGGCTGTAGGACTTCGGTTCCCGTTGACATATTTGTACAGAAGGTGTGTAAACAGGATCCCAAAACAAGGCGCACCTCAGATGTGTTACTGCTGCTTCTTCTAGTGTCTGACGGTTGGCAAACACCTTGTGTTGAATGAGCGCCCTCTTCTGGACTAGAGTAGACTGATCCCAACGTAGGGCTGTACTGTATCGTCTAATAATATAATAATATAACAACAATATAACAACAATAATAATATGTAAAGACTGTAGCGTCTCTGGTGTCTGAACATGATCACGTTACCTTGCGAAAAAAATGAATTATAAATATATCCTATCACGAATTGGTTGGTTTTATGTTAAACCAATTAGGGTTTTTATTTCCCTGGAAATCAACTTTAAATATTTTTTAAATGAAGTTAAAAACAATCTACCGTTTGTAGTTGACTGGAAAATAAAATAAATATAACAATCATAATAATATCAATTATTATACTATAAGAATAGTTTTACTTTATTATTGTTATTATTGTTATTATTGTTATGATTATTATTATTACTCTTATTATTATTATTATTATTATTATTATTATTATTATTATTATTATTATTAAATATAACAATCATAATAATACCAATTATAATACTATTATTTATAGTAAAGTAATATTTTTACTTTATTATTGTTATGATTATGATTACTAGTATTATTATTATTAGTATTATTTTTGTATAAGTTTTATTGTTAATGCAAAGGTTTAGAAATAGCCTATTATTAAACTTGTGTGTGGGTCGGTGACTGTGTGTGTGTGTGTGTGTGTGTGTGTGTGTGCGTGCTACACACTGCTCTGGGTGTGGGTTAAGCTTGTTCTTGTATTGACGTTGACGACCTGTAGGGGGCAACACTTCTCCTAGGTTATAGTCTACTACCGCAAGATAAAACGAATAAGTGTATAGCATCAGGTGACGTGACGCCGCGCAAGCTACAAAGACGGTAAAACACTTCATCTCTGGCACTGCCAACACGGATTACCCTGTGCTAGCATGCATACCAGCCAGTCTAGTGTGAGGCACGGATTACCCTGTGCTAGCATGCATACCAGCCAGCCTAGTGTGAGACACGGATTACCCTGTGCTAGCATGCATGTCAGACAGTCTAGTGTGAGACACGGATTACCCTGTGCTAGCATGCATACCAGCCAGTCTAGTGTGAGACACGGATTACCCTGTGCTAGCATGCATGTCAGACAGTCTAGTGTGAGACACGGATTACCCTGTACTAGCATGCATACCAGCCAGCCTAGTGTGAGACACGGATTACCCTGTGCTAGCATGCATACCAGCCAGCCTAGTGTGAGACACGGATTACCCTGTGCTAGCATGCATACCAGCCAGTCTAGTGTGAGACACGGATTACCCTGTGCTAGCATGCATACCAGCCAGCCTAGTGTCAGACACGGATTACCCTATGATAGCATGCATACCAGCCAGCCTAGTGTGAGATAGATGTTACTAGGACCTTGTCCCACATCTAATGACCTCCTCTATCAGTGTGGTGCTATCGGAGCTAGCGCTCACTAGCCATGCGTCATTCTGCATCACGTTGTTTCAGTAGTTCAGTAAAGCCTAGTTAAAGCCCAGTTAAAGACCAGTTAAAGCCCAGTTAAACTTACTGATGTACTTGTAACCTGTCAAGCTAAACATGCACTACAGTTACGTCCTGAATGTTACACCTCAACATTCTGATGGAGGACATTATGTAAATGTAACTTATTTTATTTAATTGTGGCTCAGATGTCAGAATGAAAGGTGTATTGCTTAGATTTTATGCATTGTATGTTAAGAAAGATAATGTCACGTTGAGATAATAGGTGCATGTGCGTTAAATGTATAATCGGCTAAATACGATAATACACTTTTTGTCAAATGAATAAAATATCTCCTCGCATTTCGCTAGCTTGTGTGCTTGTTGAAAAAAGAAGCAGATACTTATGCACAGTGCTGGCTCTGTAAATAGTATCGGAAACAAAGTGGCGAGCACCGCTTGTCTCAACAAAGCCATAGTGCGATACTGTTTTGATGCGAGTTCGAAGCAGTAGCAGCCAGAAATGTGCGTGTGGAAACTAGGCAATAACAATTTGTCTAATAGGCCTCGCTGTTTGTGCAAGTAGGCTACAAGCCTAGTAGTATGATATTTCCATTTTTGGGATCACCGCCAGCTTTGTAATTACACAGGCCAATGATTAGTAGGTCTACAATATTATGCCGGTAGCCTACCTTAACAATAGTTATAGTTAGTGATTTTAGCACATTGAACATTATTCGTGCAGTTTCGATTGATAGTAGTGTCAGACAACATGTGCGCACTGTGCAGTTCGTACAATGTCGATCAATGATCCATTGGGTGGTTCTAATTAGGTGTCAGTTGCCCACCAGTGGCTACGCGGCTGGTTCGAAGTTAGCAAGAATGACTATAGAATGAGTATATGGTATTCCCTGGAAACTGTTGTGGCCTAGTAGTAACCAGGGTGTTGGGGTCTATCAGGTAGTAACCAGGGTGTTGTGCCCCCCAGGCTCCAGAACAGCCCACCATGTGTGACCAGAGCAGCTCCCTGGAGAGCCCCCCCTCCAGCGAGGCCCCCCCCCCCAGCGACGGCCTTGTCCTGAGCGACTCGGACCCTGAGGACGACCCCTCCCGCCTGCCTCTCTCCACGGAGGTGCGTGAGCTGAGCTCCTCCAGTGAGGAGGAGGAGGTGGGGGCACGGCCCAGCCCCGGCGGGCCCCGGGGGGCCTTCATCTTGCGTGGCGCTGGCTCCGGCTTCACCCACCGCAGTCGCAGCATCTTCGACTGCCTGGACGGCGTTGCCAAGGCGACGGAGGCGGCGACAGAGGCGGCGCCGGGGGAGCACGCGCTGTTCGCCAAGCCCCTCCCCCCCCCGCCGCTCCCCCCCGGTAGGCCCGGCGGCGGGGAGAGGGGGGGGGGGGGTCGGGGGGGCGTGCCAGACTACCTGCTGCACCCCGAGCGCTGGACCCGCTACAGCCTGGAGGACACGCCCCTCTGCAGCGAGCGGGAGAACCGGGCCGTCGCCCACGGATACCTGCAGGGTCTGACGCAGGGCCGGGGGGGCCCGGTGCCCCCCCAGGACCCCCCGGACCTTCCCTGCCTCCCGCAGAAGGTGGTCTTCTCCAGGCCGGCCCCGCCAACCAGGCCCCCCGGTGGGCGAGGCCAGGACCACTCCAGCCCCCCCGGTGGTGGGGAGCTGAGGAAATACCTCAGCCACCTCCAGGAGGGGGAGGGGGGCGAGGAGGGGGCTGACCACGGCTCTCCTGGGGACGGTAAGAGGAAACGGAAGATGGAGCAGCGAGGAGGTGCTCTGGTGGAGGAGGAGGAGGAGGAGGAGGAGGAGGAGGGAGGCCCCCCAGCCTTTGTCTCCTTCAAGAAGGCAAACCGCAAGAACTACAGGAAGACCTCCCAGCAGGACGACGGCTGAGGAGATGTTGTAAATACCACCATCTGTAGGGTGTGTGCGTGTGTGTGTGTGTGTGCGTGTGTGTGCGTGTGTGTGTGTGTGCGCGTGTGTGTGTGTGTGTGTCCTAACCCTGATGCCACAGCAGCACATAACTAGTGATTGGCAGCAGGGCACATGTGACCAACCCCGTCACAGACCCACCGGCCAATCGGCATCCAGGTGGGTGGATCAGTTGGATCAGATGTCTGATTGGTTGGTGGTCTACCTGTACCTGGTGGTCCAGTCGTGACCTTGCTTGATGCCCCGCCTCCGCCCTGAAGGCTTTAGGGTGCAGAGCAAGGAAGATCCCGTGACCAGAGCCAGGCCAGGGCGTTAACGATGATACAGAACAAACACACACACTACCTGGGCAGAGTCAACACCGCATCGTCTCCAATCATCTCTCCTTTTCAAAGAACTGCATCCCAGTGGATTGTTACGTAATATGTGGTTCAAGTTCAAAGGGACTGTTCTTTGCATCGCTGTGCCACCTACTGGTCAGATTACATACTTGCCCTTCAGCCCTTGAAAACATAATTGTAGAATTTCTAAGTAACTTAAATGTGTTTTGTTGAAACTAAATCAAATGGGTTTAAAACACAGCTAGATGTCGCTAATGAGTGAGAGTTGTATGATAGGTGGTCAGTGAAAGCAACTATGTCTGGTTTTGCATCGCTAACGCCTGAAATATAAACATGCAGCACTTCTGTCCTTTCATCTGAACAGATTGTCATCAAACATCTGACACCTATGTCCATCTACCGTACATGTGAGGGCTTCTGATATAGTGTCCATTAATAAAATATGATTGTTGTCTGTATCTATTTACCTAAATGAATCCTGCATTTAAGATTTTTATATAGTCTAATTTCATGCCAAATATTTAGTAAGAAGTAGTTTCTTTGACATGAAGACATTTTCACTGTTAAGCATCTGTATGGCAAAATTATAATAAATGTATTGTAATAGAGTTGTTTATGGACATCTGTTTATAGTGTGATTTGGTGGAAACCTATAGGAACACAAAATATTGAAGATATAAGAATTAATTGTATAGTTAAAGATCTCTAACAGATTTGTTATAATTGTGCAAATTTCAAAAACTCGCCAGCCAGGAAACTAGTCAATTAGTAATGGCACACATTTACATCATCAGCCATAACATTATGACCACCTGCCTAATATTGTGTAGGCCCCCCTTTGCCACCAAAACAGCCCTGACCTGTCCAGGAGTGGGTGACACTAGACCTCTGAAGGTGTGCTGTGTTAGCTGGCACCAAGACATTAACAGCAGATCCTTTAAGTCCTGTAAGATGCAAGGTGGGGGCCTCCATGGATCAGACTTGTTTGTCCAGCACATCCCACAGGTGCTCGATTGGACTGAGGTCTGGGGAACTTCGTGGCAGGCCGTCCACGTGATTCATCAGACCAGGCCACCTTCTTCCCATAATGCATCCTGTTACCATGTGTTCTCCAGGTAAGCGACGCACACACACCGGACCTTCCACGTGATTCATCAGGCACACCTGCACTTTGTAGGTGCTTTCTGCAGTGCAAGCAAGCAAGCAACATTTATTTATATAGCACTTTAAAGTACATAGTCACAAAGTTCTGTACAGGAAAATAAATAATAATAATTATAATTAATGAAATGTACAGCACATAAAAGACACAAAATAAAATAAACATAAAATACAAATAAAACAATGAAATTAATGTCATTGTCGGCTTTCGAAAGCCAAAGAGAATAAGTAGGTTTTTTAGGAGAGATTTAAAAACAGACATGAAGAAGCCTGTCTGATGGGCAATGGTAACGCATTCCACAGGGTAGGAGCTGCCACAGAAAAGACACAATCCGCTTTGAGCTTTCGCCTTGCTGTAGGTACACTCAGGAGCAGCTGGTCAGCTGACCTGAGTGAACGGGTGGGTGGGACAGTCAGCATGGGCACCCTGACTGGTCTGCGGCTACGCAGCCCCATAAGCAACCATCTGTGATGCACTGTGTGTTCCGACACCTTTCTATCAGAACCAGCATTAACCTGTTCAGCAAGTTGAGCTTCAGTAGCTCATCAGTTGGATTGGTCCACACGGGCCAACCTCCCCCCAACGTGCATCCATGAGCCTTGGCCACCCATGACCCTGTTGCTGGTTCACGACTGCCCATGACCCTATCGCTGGTTCACCACTGCCCATGACCCTGTCGCTGGTTCACCTCCGCCCATGACCCTGTCGCTGGTTCACCACTGCCCATGACCCTGTCGCTGGTTCACCTCCGCCCATGACCCTGTCGCTGGTTCACCACCGCCCATGACCCTGTCGCTGGTTCACCACCGCCCATGACCCTGTCCTGGTTCACCACTTTTCCTTCCTTGGACCACTTTTGATAGGTACTGAGTACTGACCACTGCAGACAGGGAAACCCCACAAGAGCTGCAGCTATGGAGATGCTCTGACCCAGTGGTCTATAGCCATCACCATTTGTCCTGCTTCTATCACCTTTGAGGACAAGATGTCCATTGCTGCCCAATATATCCCACCCACTGACAGGTACCATGACAACGAGATTATTCACTTCACCGGTCAGTGGTCATAATGTTATTAGTGTGTATTGCTGGTCTGAATTGTCCTTGTAATGACACGGACTGAACACCTGGTGGAGCTAAGATGTCACGTGAGGTTAAAGAATGTTTCCCCATAAGGAGCAGAAGTTCTTTGCCGTCTCCTCTAAGCAGATCAGATGTACTGTAACTGCAGCTAATGGGATAATCTATATCAAACCTAACACTTCTCCCTCGATTAGACAGAAAACGGAGCATTCATCTGCGTGTTTCCAGTGGCAGAGATGAGAATGATGAGTCATGATGTAGTGTGAATGATGCTCTGATCTGGGCGCTGGATCATGTGTTTAGTGGAAACAGGTCTTCAACGTTTTTCAAGCTAAGGACCCCTTGGCTGTTAGAAACACGACGCAAATAAAATAATGTTATGTCGGGTCAACAATGTTCAGGACAGCCTATGTTGCCATGTTTAAAAGTATTCTGTAATGGTGTAGCCTACTGTATACCATGCTAAACCATTCAAATAATCACCTACATATTAATATATTTACAGCTAGGTTGTAGTTATGTTTATGTATATTTTCTGACATTTTATTTTGGGCTCAAATAATTGCAGTACCTCTGAGGACCCTCTAGGGGTCCCGGACCCCCTGTTGAAGACCTGTTTTAGTAGGAAGAAGACAACGGGGTATGCGCGTACAGCAGCATTGGTGGCATGTTATGTAACAAAGACAGCTGCGATGAGTCAACTTAACATACGTGTTGTCTGCTGCTGTACATACCTGCCGGTCTATGTGAGCAAACGTGTCAAGCAAATAGTTCAGCAACACTGCCACCTTGTGTTTGCTAATGATTAGATTAGTTAACCTCCAGCAATTATACACGCGTGTCTAATGATCAGCCTCATGTTTTGATTAGTTGATGAAAATGTGAAGTTTAATTTATTATATAGTATTATCATATTTGTCATTTTTTTCTATGAGATTAAGTAGCCAATTAAAAACGCATAGCCTGGGACCAGTGAACATATGCCTTGCTACCACCTCATTCTGAACATCTTGCCCACTAGCCTACAGATGGCACAACTTTACCATGCTCACAAACCAATATGAGGATAAAGGGGGCTCTTGGATGGCAGACAAGACGTTTGATTTTCCTTTCGCTTGTCTTTGGGAGCTTGCTATCTATTTTTATTGAATATAAACGACTGTACACTGTGAAAACAAGGCTTATGACCACAGATTATTATTCAGATTATCACAACTAAACACACACACACAGAGGTGCCTGCTTGTTTCCATGGTGACCAAAGAACATTTCCATAATGGATTAGTTGTGCTTGTGTGTGTGAGTGAGATTAATGAAGTTGTGGCTTCATCATCAAACTGAAGATTCTGCAGCAGCAGCCCAGCTAAGATAAACTCGCTGTTGCTTTAGACTCCTTCATTATTAATTAGCGGACGCACATGAGCTGGAGAATGACAACTCTGTCTAGACCAGCTCTGGCTGTTGCCTGCTGTGTAAGCAGCCACACTTACCAGTCTGCTGTAATATCAGAATAGCCTCAAACGTCCTTGGCAACTAGTATGCATTAAAGGTGTAGTCAGCTATTGCAAGCTCATTGTAAAATAATACACTTTTTGTCAAATTCACCAATTATCTCCTCGCATTTCTCCATGTTACCATTCTATGTGCGTGTTGAAAAAATCTGATACTTCTACACATACAGTACATGGTAGTATTATACTGCAGTAGTGTGGTAGACAGTGGTAATATGCCCATATGTAGTGTATACATGGTAGTATTTATACTGCAGTTGCACTGTAGACAGTGGTAGTAATAATACTATAGTAGTATTGTAGACAGTGGTAGTATTTCCATATATAGCATATACATGGTAGTATTTATACTGGTAGTATTTATAGTACCAGTGTCTTTGTGTGTGTGTGTGTGTGTGCGTGTGTGTGTGTGTGCGTGTGCGCGTGTGCGTGTGTGTGAATACACATTGCAGGAGCAGCTAGTTTAGAGGAACTCAAGCACAGCTGTGAATCCAGGTTTAAAGCGACACATACTGTTGCCAATGGCGATTATATTGCCACACGTTAGATGACCATCACTTCTCCTTTATTTACTAGCTCAAGTGCTTAATAAAGTTGAGTTTAGTTCAGTAGAAATCAAGCCTTTCCTTGTTAAAGCTCAAGTGGCAATTCACATGTCGTTTCCATGGCAACGCATTCAGGTTACTGCAGATAGCGAGACCAACGTGTTGGCAGCTGAATCTGCTCATTCAGCTCATTTGATGTGTGTGCGTGTGCATGTGTGTGTGAGACAAACCTTTTTGACATGTCTCCTGTCCCGTTAATCTAGTGTGTGTGTGTGTGTGTGTGTAATCTAGTCATCTCCTCTCTTGCTTCTTAAAATAGAGACTGTTGGAGAAGATGGAGGACGAGCAGTAGCCTCCTGATGTGGAGCTTGTCTTGGATTCAGAGACAGCAGCAGCCGTGCTGTCTGGGGTCAGGGTCATCTGGGCCGCCCTCCGGATGGGCAAGGTCATCTGGGCCGCCCTCCGGATGGGCAAGGTCATCGCTGGGTGGAAACTCAAATGACTGCAGTTTGTAACAGTTATTTGTTGTGTGCTTTGTTTGCTAAAAATTCATGTTCTTTAAACATGGCTTACATATACAGATAACTGGCTTTAATTAAGGGAAGTGGAAGGAAAGCTCTTGAGCTCATTAATATGTTGAGCTGTCCTCTCAGGGAACCAGTTGATGGGTTGCAACTTTTAGATCCTCTGTGTGTGTGTGTGGGACAGAGATAGAGAGAGAGAAAGAGAGGGTTCCAAATTGAGTCCCATCAGATTCACATAGATAATGGTTATACAGTATATGGACGAACACACAAGATACTGTTCACAATTGCTTCCCACAGCCAAGGCAAATGAAAGGCTACCGTTTAGTATGCCATTGCATTTCTCCTGTGTAATGCTTATGTAAGAACACAGTTCTGAGAGCAGAGGCTTGGAGGAAAACACAATGGAACTATCTCATGTTAAGAAGCTTCATTTGTTTTGTCTTGCAAATGTGCGTTTTTTCTAATATTAGTAATTGAAGGTAATTCTAATGCAGACCTGTAATGTGACCATGTCTGTGGTGAACTTCTTCAGTATCGACTAGGAAGCTGGGGTTTCGTCGGATTCCTCAAACACACAAGTATAAAACAGCAGCCCTTCTATAAATAGCAGCAGGCTGTTTGGGGACGCAAGGTTGCTTTATGGCTGGGGTCCCCAACCCTGGTCTTAGAGGGTTGCTGCCCTGCATGTTGTAGATGTGTCCCTGCTCCACCACACCTGATTCAAATGAGTGTCGTTAAAACGAGCTATTCATTTGAATCAGCTGTGTTGGAGCAGGTCTCTGGATTTTACTTCGAGACCGGTCAAGATCACAACTGCGGGAATGTAATTATTGCCGCCCGGTGCATGTCTAATCAGAATTCTTGTGATTAGAAGAATGCATCCCAAGCCGAGTGACAGTCAGCAGCCTGGAGACGCAGTACGCGCTATAGCCTACAAGAGATGTCAGGTACAAGCAGCAATGTTTTCTACGTTTAGATGAGCATAATTCAAACATCCAAACAATAGATATTGTTCTAGTTTACCCTGTTGGCTTGAGTTGGTAGCCTAATTAGCCTAGCTAATTAGCCTAGCTAATTAGCCTAGCCTTATGGAGGACCAGGACTGCATAATAAAAAATAAATAAATAAATATATAAAAGTATAAATAAATAAATAAAAGCATAAATAGTTAAATAAATATAAAAATACTTGAAAAAATAATTACATTTTTGTATTAAAAAAGGATATTTCTATATTTTTACATGTATTTATTTATTTATTTAATTAATTATTTTTACATACATTTATTTATTATTAAATGTATTTATTTATACATTATTTTATGTATTTATTTATTTCTGTATTTCAACATTTATTTATTTATTTCCGTA
>JAODUK010047203.1:0-7500 GCA_027564635.1 Typhlichthys eigenmanni
CTGGATTTAGAAGGATCCACCACATTTCAACAATGTAATACCGATGGTTAGGTTAGCACAGCCCCAGATATCCCCAATTGAGAGATTCCCCAGAGTTCTGCCTTCTTTCATCAAGCAACCAGCAGGTCTGCAGAGACCCCCAACAAAGCAAACATGATTTGCATGATGTGTTTACAAGGCAAATTGATTTCTAAACATCTTAATTTCATTTAGAGAGACACCAAAGGTGGTCCTGGGCCATATGTGAGACCCTGCAGCCAGGCAGGTTAGCACTGGAACTGCAGTCTGGCTGTTTCAGACGTTGTTGGCGTTTGGCCATTTGTTCATTATGTTAAACTGCTATGCTTAATGCATGGAGTTGTTGCTGGAGTATTTATTTTTTTTAGCTTTACACCCGGGACACACTTTGAAAACATAATTGGAATGGGTTTGCTTGTGTTAAGCTGTTGTTTTGTTGTTGTTGGGCTTTTGTGCACAAGTGTAAATCACAACTTTACAAGTTTGTGGAGAGCACCAAAAAATGCAGGCTTTTAGCTTGTTACAGCACGTCTGTCTGTGAGGGGCAGACAGAAAAATAGAGAGATTGTGAGCAGGAAGATATAGGTTTTGTTTGTTGTGAAATGAAATACATGTGAATGAAACCAGTGGGCATAGGCCTATGTGTTCACAAACATATACACACATGCGTACGCACGCACGCACACTTGTGTGCGCGTAGCATTTTGTCTCCTCTTACAATTTCCCTGTGTTCCGTGTGTCAAATGTTGTGTTCGAAGTGAAGGTAGTCGTTTGGAAATGGTGTCCCGTGTGCTGAGCAGACTAAAGGCACCATGGAAATCAATTTTGTATGATTTACTCTCTTCTGACCATGATTGATGCACCTACCTCATGCATTTTTATCTCCTTTTTTCCCAGCCTTTACATGGGCTGTCGGTGGGAAGGTGTTTACTGTCTGCCGTCCAGGTAGCGTACCTCAACTCACAAGTCCTTAGATGTCTGCTGTAGAGTTGATGTAGCCTAAATCATAGCTTTGTGACAGTGTCTGATTGTTTCTAAGCCAGAAGTAAGCACGGGTGGGAGTGCTTCTGTTATATGTCATGCAGCAATATGACCCCTGACCCCTCCCCTCCTCACTCCGCCCCACCCAGAACAACAACCGAGCGATGTCCATAGTGCTCAATGTTAAACCCGCCATTAATTAACTCTTGTATGAAGGCAGCCAAGCTTGAACAAGACGGCCTTTACGCGTTGTGACAATCCACAGTATCCCTGTTGTGTCATAAGATCACCTCGCCACTTCCAATTAGAGGTTGTCCTAGAGACCTTTCCTCCAGCTACGTGTAGGGGTCATGTTCCAAAAGCCCTCAGCGCTCATCATTTATTTACACCCATACCATATTGGCAGACAACACAACACACACCCGTTTCCTACTAGCATCCCCAACTGTCGACACATTAGAATCTAATAATTTGTATTATAACAAAGATAGAGCAACGTAATGCATAGGCAATGGGCATGCCGCCTTGCGTCACCAATAACACTTTGATGTGGAGGCCGAAGTAGGCAGCGCCCAGAAAGTGCATGATCTGAAATATAGTCTGTTTACTCCGAAACAGTTTGTTGCAGAAACACCGTTGTGGCCTAAGATTGATCGTAGCACTTTGAAATGATTGTAATATTCTCCTAATACCCATTAACCTCCCCAGAGATAAATACAAAGCAATGTTTTGGTGAAATCTGTGGACTTTCACATTGACTTGCATGGCACACTGGGTCGTGACCCCCCCCCCACCTCCCCAACGATGAAGTGCCATGTGCTTTGCTCAATTTACTCTGGTAGAGGAGCCTTGGACCATCAAGTATCAGACCTTGAAAATCATCTGCGCCATTCACCCAGCCTGGTCTGCAACATGTTAATGTTGTCATGGAAACATATTTTACCCGTCCTGCCCAATGTCCTCCCTGGTTTGTTCCGCTCTGCTGCAAACTGCACCGTAATGGTGGCCAATGCTACACTGGAGAAGGAGGTGCCTGAACGATATTAGCTTGAAGGAAATTGTAATGGGCTGGAGAAAGCTTTTTGATCTTGGTTTGTATGTATCTATATGTTATGCATGCATGTAAAGTCATTCTATTTAGAGGGGATTATGTCAGGCCTATTTCCTTAGCATAATTAGCATTATTCCTGAGATAATTATAATATGAACTGAATTGGTAATAGCAGGGTTTTTTGTTTTGTTCTTGGTCTACTTTATAAAGAGGCAGCTGTAGAAACAGCCTATCTCTGACACTGTAGGCTGTGTTCAAGCCTGACTATAAAGCTCATGGTGTACAGTAAACCTCTTTCAGCGGCCTGATATCTGAGCGCCAAATTTGTCTTCTCGTGCCAAGTAGGTGACCATGCACGAAAAGCCACAAATCCAATACAGTCTACAATTGGTGTACAATTATCCTGTTTTCTTTTACTCACTAATATTGAGTATAATTTATTTGGGTCGCTGATCACTAAAGACAAAGTTGGTAGAGTTACACATGAAATTATGTGTTTCCACTGTACCATCGTCTTCTTTTACATCTTTGTTTGTATTTTACACTGTTGTTCGATCTTTTCCTCATTAAATGTGCTTTAGTTTAGGGTGGTCTGCATTTAGTTGAAGCGCCATAGTGGACAAATGACTGTATGGTCCTGTAAGCCACTGTTTGTATGAAGGATACCGTGGCCATCCAACCTGTGGCTCTCTCTCTCTCTCTCTCGCTCTCTCTCTCTCTCTCTCTCTCTCTCTCTCTCTCTCTCTCTGCAGCACTCATCCACAAACACACACACACTCTTGCATGACTACACATGCACAACCAGCACTCCAGACACACTTTTCCCCCCGCTAGGTCGCGAATTATCACGGTAGTAAAACTAAAGACATTGAGACGGAGGTAGCGTGAGAGAGAGAGAGAGAGAGAGAGAGAGAGAGCGAGAGAGAGAGAGAGAGAGCGAGAGAGAGAGAGAGAGAGAGCGAGAGAGCGAGAGAGAAGATAACATCAGTTTGACAAAGTGAGGTGGTGAGACAAAGTGAGGCAAAAAAACTGATTGTGCGACCTGAAGTGGTCTGTGCCATGGAGCTATGAAGGTGACCCGGCCGTGAGCAGAAGTTCTTGTTCTTTCCTCTAGCAACTATAGCATGTTCCATCTGCTTTTGTTGTTTAGCAGAGGATACATTTTGTCAGTAGCCTACACTACAGGGGAAATAACTAATTATCTTAGCATCTTTTTCCTCATATAGAGTATGTAGGTGCTGTTTCTTAATTCTCTTTGAATTGTATATATACGTGGAATCTGTGTACAATTGCATTTGTTTGCGTGTGCGTTTGTGTGTGTGTGTGTGCGTGTGCGTCCATTCTCTCTGGTCCGCTGCGTCAGCACAAAAAAAACGCGCGAGACACCCCGTTCATTGTTTTTCTTCTTGTAAGTAAACCAGCAGCAAATTGTGGCTCAGTGAAGCGTCGCTGTTTTTGTATGGTCCAATAAAGTGCAAATTAAACCGTCTGGCTTGCGGTGTCCTGCTGCAGTGTCCGTCCATTGTATGCCGGCCCGTATAGGCCCGCGTATACTGAGTTATTGGCGAACACATAGGTGAAGGCCAAGCTGTGGGTGGGACCCATTCACACGCTCCCAAGATGTTTGGCGCTCCTGTCTAATTATGACGAGGGATTATTAGAGCGCTGCCTCAGGCACAAGTGAGTGCGGCTACGTTGAAAACTTTTAAAAAATCCCAATATTGCTGCGCTCTCGGTGTCAACATGGCACATGGCACAACAAGGTGATCAGAGGAGCATGTGTGTGTGGGCGTGCATGAGACCGACGCCGCAGGCAATATATCACATTTTTATTTTACATGTACATTGAACACCTGCAGTAACTCTAAAAACAGTGTTTCATTATATAAGTTAATAGACATTCTGCACTTTTTGAAAGTGAGGCAGTTATTGATATAAGCACAATAACCATAAATTTTGTGAAAGGCATTGATTTTCTAAAAATGCAAATATGAGACAATATAATTTTGTTTGTTTTGGTACCATTGTTAATTAACATTTGTATTATTTTATTTCAATCACTCTCTTTGTGTTTCTCGATATGAATGGACCTGTAGTAATTTTCTCATGTTTTCTGAGATTTGTAATGTAAACAGTTGCACCGTTTTAAAAACAAGTAGAAAATCAGACACCTACTAAGTTGTGCTGTGTTTGCCTTGGCCAACACTTCCGATGAGCTCCCTGGCTTGATTAGGCATTGTTCAAGCGTTTTAAAGGGGACTCGCTGGGAACAAAATGCTATACAGATCTGCTGATCAAGTTCATTAAGTCAAGCAAAACAAACACATGGCCGGTGAGAAATACAAAGGGGGAGGGCCTTGGGAGTGCTGTGGCCCTTGTCTAAGTCGGTTATGGGGCCCACATGGGCGTTCTCTGGTCTCCAGAGGCTGCTGGGGTAATTATCAGCCCCGTTGCACATGCGTGTGAGTATAGGGTCCGTGCACGGACGTTTACCTATAGCTTGTACTGCACCACAGCCCTGTGCACGCAAGTCACAGTTAAGTGATGTACGCGTACGCTCGGCCTCCTCCCCCTTTCATCCCTAACAGCGGACCTGGGAGAGGGGGTCCCAGGGTCTCATAGGAGGCACAGGGCTGGGGTAAGCGCCAGGGGAGCCATCTTTGACACGACAAAGCCCTTATTGCCTGCTCCTCCATGTGGAAAATGGCAGGAGAGCGAGAGGAGGAGGAGGAGGGGAAGGAGCCTGAAAAGAGGAGGAGAAGGAGGAGAAGAAAGACTATAAGGAGGAGGCAGCGAGGGAGGGAGGGAGGGAGGCAGAGACAATTAGTGGGATCTGTTAATCACCCAGGCAACACTCATTTAATTGACATGTGAAATTTGGTTTCATCTAACAAGTTGACGGGCGGTGCGACAATGGACCTGCAGGCCTGAGGTCTGCTGGTGGAGCACTGCCAACTGACAGACAGCTGAGGGCTTTGTTAGGCCCAGCAGAGGATTTGTGGGGACGTCCACCCAGATTATAACCCATTATGCTTTTTGCTTTTTTAACCCTTTCAAATAAATTGTTCCATGGTTCATGTAGACACAAACACACGCAAATATACACATGCACCAACACACATTCTGAAAACCCAACTCGGGCTGTTTGTTTGCATGTAATTGTGTGTGTGTTTTTTCCTTCTTCATTTTTTGTCACCTTCTCCGTGGCCACGGCCAGTGGACAAACAGCTCCCTTTCATCGCATTTCCACAATAACCAGCCCCTGTAATTACAATGGAATGAAATAGGAAAAACACAATGAGGTATGGAGGGGCCCCTCAAAATCCCCAACAAAATACCTGGCCGGTCCATTTCTGCTTTTAAAGAAATCAATAAGCTATTAAAGGTCATCAGAAAGCAGCCGCGTTGCTAGCTAGGCGGTTTAGCAGCTCAGCAACTGGGCCAGACAGGGTTAATGTCGCTGCTTATTTGTGCAGCCTGCTGAGCTGTTTATGTGCCGAAATATCAAAAACATCAATCGATACAATTTATTTAAAAATAAATAAATGAGAGAATATGATCAACCATTTTGTTTAATCTATTCAAGATGGCAAATCTACGGAGGGAATAATAATGGTTACTGGTACATTCCTCAATTTGTGTCTGAAATGTGGTCGATTCCCCCTACACAATAACACATTTGTTTTAGTAAATCAGTTGGCATTGTGCTGAAAGATAGCCCTCCTTTCCCTCAGATGTCATCACCATCTCAGAAATGAGTATACGTTAATTGGGCCTTGTGGAATGGTGGCTTCAATCCCAGGTTTGATTCCAGAAGGGGACATTTTGTCGTAATTGGTTATGTTTGCATGTGAAATTAACTTTGTTACAGTAACTTTATGTACAACGTTAAGCATTTACCTTAATGATATTATGTTAAAGAGAACTATTGGATCTATGAAGGTTATGTTTAGTATTGAGCTCAAAATGACATGGCCTGTCAAGTATGGACCAATTGTACATAGTGTATAGAGCTGGTTGACTTAATGCTCTCCGAAGACTGAATCATCCACAGCCAATATAGAATGCATGGAGAAAGGGTTGTAGTGTAACGTCACTCATGCTAACATACAGTAACTCTGTCTCTCAGTCCCCTCACTGCTGGAGGCCCTAGAGGTGACCGACCAGCTCCCCACTTCCCACATGTTCCCTAGGCAACCTATGAGTCCTGTTACTGTACAAATGGTAAATGGACTGCATTTATATAGCGCTTTTGTAACACGTGGGTTAAACACAGCGCTATACAGGTTTGCCTGACACACTGACACACTGACACACCGACGGGGGTGTCAGCCACGCAGGGTGCCATCCAACACATTGGGAGCAGTTAGGGTTAGGTGTCTTGCTTAGAGACTCCTTGACACTCCAGCCAGGAAGAAGCGGGGATCGACCCAGTGGCCTTTCGGTTGCCAGGCGACTCGCTCCATACCCATCTGTGCACGCTGACCCAGCTTGTGTGACGTAACTCTTCAAATGATCATTCATCTTCACTAGGGGATATACTGTAGCGGCAGTGTGTACATAGGTCTAGACCGGTCTGCTGTGGTGTGGTCTAAGGTTATGGGTCTCCATCTGAAGTGACTTTGAGGAAGTCACAAGGAGTCAGAGGCTCAGGATGTAATCCTCTTTCTCCATCTCTCTCTGATCTGGGCGCAGAGCTGCATGTGAGAATGATTCACGGACCGGCTATCGTTCTATAGCTCTGCCATGATCACGCACGCGCGCACGCACGCACACACATGCGCGCTTTGTTTTACACACGGAGCCGTACTGTCATTGATATGACATAGCTTTTTGTCAGTGCTATTTTACAAAACGTCTGTCTCCCCTGACCTCCTTTTACATTATAGTGTGTGTGTGTGTGTGCGTGTGTGTGCGTGCGTGTGCGTGTGCGTGCGTGTGTGTGTAATGAAATGTATATGTAATTATATATAAAATGGTAATATGTAAAATATCCTCCTTTTTGTTTTTACACTGTACACACACAGAACATCTTGCACACCATACTGTGACTAGACAGACAATTTGGCTTCTGACCAAGAATCACAGCTGGATCAGATTGTTTTGAGGTGTGTGTGTTGCTGTGGGGATTGGGGAGGGGCCTGTGTCTCTAGCATCTGATTGGCCCAGTGACAAGGGGTTGCAGGCACGATGCTGATTGGATGAATGGAGGCTAGCCGGTCCTTGTGTGGCTTTTATCTTTGATTTTTTTTCTCCACTTATCTGAACATTTGTATTATATATATATGAATTGGACATGGTGAGTGATTTCACACAGAGTACAATTAAAGGACTCATATTTTTGCTGAAGTTGATCACTTATGAGGTTCAAGTTAAGGGGAAATCTTGATTTATTGAGCCTGTCACTAAATATATAATACCATTCATGCAATCGCACAAGATATATCAGA
>JAODUK010047203.1:12500-19696 GCA_027564635.1 Typhlichthys eigenmanni
AGTGTCTTTCATGCTTTATTTTGTAGCCAGTACAGTGTATAGTTATTTCCTATACAGCCCCAACAGCCCTGCTTGATGGAAAAGTGGATGGTCAGGACAGGAAAGCAAGAAATGTAGTTAAAGGCTGGACTCAGACAAACATGGAAGGGTCAGTCAAACAGCTGGCAGTGCAATACTCTTGTTTATGGTGTCATTATGGCTTCCGAACGTTTTGCATTCCACTGTCTATCTCACTTTAATAGCAGTGATTCCCATCTCTGACGGTGATAGTAGCATCCAGTGATCATCGAGAGCTGGGAATACGTGTGTAGAACTTCAATGACCCTGGGAGCTTAGAGTCTTATCCAGCCCCTCCAGCCCCCAAAGAACTCTCCATCAGACCCCTCCATCAGACCCCTCCAAAGACTCGCTGGCATCTCAATATCCACAAGAGATCATGTGATCTGAATATAACCACCCCCATATAGTTCTATGCCCCCCACACTTATGGTAAACACACATTCATTCAAGCAAATACAAAAGATTTTTGAAGCACTCGAGAGAATTGTGCTTCTCTCATATTCACTTGTATTTTCTTTTTTTCCCCCTCCTGAATTTGTATGCATGTCAAAGGCAGTTGTGCGTAGCTCACTTATTCTGTATGTACCACTGCCCTACATACTGTAGCAATGGCACAAAGCCAGCCAGGGTGATGTTCTAATTACCAACCCTGCCAGTCCCACTAACTATCTCCATCTCTCGAAATGTAAAAAAAAAAAAAAAAAGTTTCCCAGTGCTATTTACAAAAGGACACACTTGATTGGGGCTTACGCTAAAAGTGCCACACTGGCTGCCATACCTTTCACTAGCCTAGTTAAAACTCCGAACACGTGACGTTGATCTGAGACTGGAAATGCTGGCTGCAAATAGGACAGGGGAGAGTGAGGGAAATGCAGGCAGGCAGGCTGGTTGCCATGAAGATGGAGCTCCACGCAGATGGGCCACACAGACGGACAGGCAGACGGATAAGATATATGTAGGCACGAGGACTTATATGCAAAACAGAAAATGGCGCACACGCGCACGTACACGTGCACACGCAGCTTTTAAAATACACACACTTTGAGATACACTAGGTCTTTCAACATTAAAGACTCTAGAGGCTCTTGAACCTGCTGGGTATTTTAAAGGAGTGATCCTGTTGACCCCGCTGTAGGTCAGCAAGACCCAGGTCACCGGCCTTTGCTTAAAGACCCACTCGACGTCTGGGTACATGTCTGGGTGGATGGACAGGGGGATCCACCGACAGATGGCTTGATCAAACGATGCAAGGATACGTTATGTGGATGGATTGATCATGGACATTGATAAATGAGGCAGGGATGGATGGTTCAAGGAGAGAGAGTTTGTGCAGAACTAGATATTAATAAAAGGAAAAATACATTGGCGTGTTCATCAGAACAGAGGAACTAGATATAATATAGATTGATATGGGTGAAAAATGTACTGATTCATTTGTGCTCTCAGCTTATCAAAGCTTTTAATATAATCGCTCACATTATAATTTCAATGGCATAGAAATCACTGTAAGTGAACATGTGACAGATTTCAGATGTATTTTTGTGTTAACAAAATGGAAATTGTATTTTCTACAAGCTAATAATGGCTTTCAATCCATTGCTAAGCAACCCTATGACAAGTGACAGCAACAGTCAAGAAACTAACCTTTGGCTGTATTGAGCCAAGAGGTGACAATTGAATTTTTTACTCTCTATGGATGTTTTGCTCTTTTACCAGCTATACCATTTCTTTTTTTTTCTTCTTTTTTTCCTTTTTTTTAAAAGGAAGAAAGATAACAATCTGAACTCAATGCATGTTACTGTCTGTAATTTGTCTTGCCATTTGTACTGCCTTAAAACACCATAACCATATATGAACTGTGCAGTGAGAAATAGCAAATCTATAGTAGGCTATTAACCAATGTCCCGAACAAGCTGCATAATGTTGTTTAGATATAATCTATATTGAGGTAAGGAGCTTCCAGCTTTAAAATTATAGTCAGCTAATAGTAAGCTAATCCACTTTTTGTCAAATTAACAAAATATCTCCTTGCTAGTTAATCATTCTCTGTGCATGCTGAAAAATATATCCGGTGCTTCTATACAGCCTTGGCTTCGGACAAACATAGAAATGGGAACACAAACAAAGTGGTGCATACCTGCACACAACAACCATGTGATAGCTTTTGCAATGTGTTTCAATGTATGGGGCAGAGCATCTGAGGGAGTTTGATTTGATGTGAGCTTGAAGTTAGCAAGCATTCTCAAGTTTGACTAACCCTGAATTAAATACAAGCATTTAAACGTATAATCAGCTATTGCAAGCTAATTTGTAAGATAATACATGTTTTGTCAAATTCACTAAATATCTCCTTGCATTTCGTCAGTTTACCGTTCTCTGTGCATGTTGAAAGAATAACCTGATACTTCTACACAGCCCTGGCACTATAAATAGGAATATTAACAATGTGGCGAAAACCGCTCATATTAACAAAGCCGTAGTACTACACTTTGCTTCAGCATGTGTTTCAATGTGTGCACTGGCTCTGCGGACGTGCGGAGGGATATTGTTAGCAAGCGTTCTCGAAAAATCTGTCTAACCCTGCCTTTAAAATCCAATATATTGTAAAGCACTGCAGTTTTGAAATATCATATGATAATAAAATGTTTTGTATGCTACATAAAGTAAGCTATAATACACGTGTTCAATTAATATATTCTGTTTTGTATTAACATGCATGACATACAAATTGTCTATACTGTCTAAACTAGTACAATACATTTATTATTTTATAATAGTTATCAGAGGGGCTATAATGTAACAAAATATGCATAATCATTGATCAGTTTATATATGATATATGATTTTTAAAGCTTTCCATATTGTCTGTATAAACTGTATGGCCATTGACATACAGTTTATTCTGCTTACAACAATATTCTTTTCTTACATTGTGTCATTATTACACAAATGCTGTGTGTGTGTGTGTGTGTGCTGTGCACTGTAGTGCACTCTCATGCACTCTCGTGCACTCTCGTGCACTGTCGTGCACTCTCATGCAGTCCCGTTTGACTTTGCGCTGATGTTCCCTCCTGCATGGATGAAGGGATGGGCGGTGCCTTCTGTGGCTGAGCGCCAAGATAGTTTTGAAGTGTCTGTGAAAAGACTCCTCTTAATCCGTTTTATTTGCTCTGCTACCTCTGAACCATTTGTCAGAGCCCCCGCCGCCACCAGTCACCAACCAGCCCCTCCCAGCCCCCCCCCCCCCATGGGCATTGTATTTAGTGTGGTAGAGCAGAGGTGCAAGAGCCCGCAGACAGTAACAAAAAGAAAGAAAAGCCATCTGGTTGAAAGCAGTGGGGTGGTGTGGGGGAAGCTGTGGCATGTTGTGCTGGGCAATCAAAATGACGGACAGCGGTGAGAAGTGTTTTGCGGGCTCCCGCGTACATGCAAAGTAGCCCGGCCTGTGAGCTTTCACAGCTCCCTCCAGTCAGCAGGTAAACACGGAGCGGCCAGCGGTATGTGTATCCCCGCCCCCTTCTCACTTACCGTGTGTGTGTGTTTGTGTATGCTAACGGTATGTTGTTTGGCCCTCCTGCCAGAGTGTGCAGTGTTTGTCCGTACACGAGGCATATTTATGTCTGTGTGTGTGTGTGTGTGTGTGTGTGTGAGAGAGAGTGAGAGAGAGAGAGAGAGAGAGAGAGAGAGAGAGAGAGAGAGAGAGAGAGAGAGAGAGAATGTTTGTGAGCTTGTTTGTGAGCAGTCCATTCCTGGCTGCCAAGCTAACTTCTGTTAGCTATAGATACTGCGCTTGCCAAGGCAACATGGGTGATCAGTTAAATGGCAGGTTTGCAGGTGAAGTAAACGGCGTCCATCTTGTTTGAGCCATCAGAGATCTTCCCTTGTTTGACACGGGTGCCGCGAGATGGCCTCACAGTCGCTGAGAAAATAGTATTATCCAATTCTCTTATGCTCTCACCCTTACTCTCTTTCCTATACCCTCACCCCTACCCTCTCCCCTTCCCTCACCCCTACCCTCTCCCCTACCCTCACCCCAGCAGTGGCCCCCTTTCTCCCTCAGAGAAAACCCCTCCGAAAGTGCAGAGGCTTCATTTTTCACTCTCCCTTTGGGGCTCTGTTGTCAGAGAGTAGCCCTTAGGAAGTCTTTATTTCTGCCAGGCAGGGCCTCTCACGTTCCTCCACCCTCTCCTAGAGTTCTCATGGCTGCCCCCCCCCGCTCACTCCAACCCCCCTCCTCCCCCTTCCACCTGCTGGGACCCTGATCCCAGGCCGGGACAGGGCTGTGGCGGGGGGGGGCAATTAATGCTGCTCCCCCGTCTTTGATCATCTGACCACATGGAAGCACAACAGCTGACCACATGTTCCAACAGACAAGAAGAAGGAGAAGCGGAGGCAAATAAAGCGGGTAGTTAGAAGAAGCGGAATGAAGAACAGAATGGCGCGCAAAGAATAGAAATCCTCTTTTATTTTTCAGACCAGCTCACACATTCGTTGCACTTTTGAAATAGTTTGAAAGAGCTACTGTAGTTGTGCATTTGAGTTTCAAACAGTTTGATAATAGTAATTATTTATTTGGAGCAGAGAAACCATACTTTTAACAGCCAATAAAGTTTGGTTTGAGTTCACAACGTCTATTGTGAGCATGGCAGAGAAAGACAGGCAAAAGTAATTCAATGCAGAGCTTGTAATAAAGTGAGTGATAATTCTGCTGCTTATGTGGCCAAATTGTCACAAGGCCAGCTGAGCTCTGCGCTTACATTCAAAGTGCTTCTCAACAAAGTCAGAGGCTTCTTGTGTGGACTGACAGAAGTTGCCCTGGTAAAAGGGCCACAGAAGAGAATTCTGGAAGTTGAGGGGGCATTGGGCTTTTGAAAGAACACAAGATCTATACTCAACATCCCAACACACAATTACTGCTCATACCATATTGTCAGGATCAGGATGGATTGCTTGGATGAATTACATAAATAAGTAATAATTGTATCAATTATTTTGACATAATTCATTATCAAATCACACCAATACTTGATTAGTGATCTACTTGATTAGAGTATGTGATGGATATGATGACAAATAAACATGGAGAGTTATTTAGAGGAGGGTTTTAGGTTATTTTGTGTAATCCTGCTTAAAGTTTTGTGGATGGTTGCACCTGACAGGGAGACTTGGGGCGGAGGGGCTGTGATTTGGTGTGATAGTGGAGCAGATCAGTTCAGCACATTGAAGATGTCTGAAAAGAACCTCTTGACTGGCACTTGGACCCATCCTGGAAGAACAGGCCTTGTTTTGACTGGTCTGCCACCTTGTATTGTAGCTGCACAAGCAGCCTGGCTTTACTATAGACACACCCGTAATATATGTACGCGCGCACAAACACACACACACACACGCACACACACACACACACACACACACACACACACGGTCATCAAAATCCCAGACTCAATAGTTTACAGTCAAAGGTTCACACAAAAATGTGTGAACATTTTCTATAATAATGGTGTACCATTTCTAAAAGTAGCTATGTTACAGGCACTTTTTATAAGAATAAAATTTAATGTTGAAATAAATATTAATGAAGTTTCACAATTTATCAGCAAAGATTCGTGCCACAGATTCTCTGTATTGACAGAATTTTGTATTGACGTGATTTGATCTCTCTCTAAATGGCCCTCGATTATTCAATATTTCTTTTCCCACTACAGAAAATGTCCAGAGCCCTTTTAAACATGACTTGTGCAGATAAACAAGTAAATATGCAAACACACAATGGAAATTTAAATGAGCATTTTATACTGTATTTTATATTTATATATATTTTATATATTTGTGCGATATAGTACAATTAAACATTTAATGTTTGTCTAATCTGTTTAATAGTACATCTTAATTAACTGCTTTTTTTTCAGAGTAACTTTTTACATTCTTTATTCCATACTTTTGTAATTGGGCCTAATACATGCAATACTGATTCTAAACCATTAGAATTTTTGGTTATCAATATGCATGATTTAATGATCCCTAAGTGGTATTAAAATTAAAATAAAATAAATGTCTTGCTTTGTTAATAGCTAAAATCACAAACATGTAGGCATGCATTCTTAAAAAAATATCGTGTTTGAACATTCATTATTTCATTATTAGTTGTAGCTGATTTGATATAATTGGTTAAATTTGATCAAATGCTGTGCAAATCAACTTTTTTTGCTTGCTGTATTTGCATTCTGAGATAGTAACATTATTTATGCCCTCTCAAAATTCACATTTCCCCTATTAAAGTAAAGCTTGTTTTTCTCAACAGAGACAATATTATTTTATGTTGTGACTTTCGCCATGTGTATCCTGCCCAGTTCATTATCAATTTTATTTGGCAGTTAAAAATAATTAACAAGTCATGCTCCTTTGTCGTCCACCATTTTAGGTTTTTGCTCCAGCATTGAAAGGCCTTTCCATCAGCGTGGTCACGTAATAGTGTCAGCATCCATTTTAAAGTGCAATAATTCAGAGGTTTACATGGCCTCATAAAATACCGACATGCCCCGATAATGAGAAGCATGAATGGAAACTTCAAGTTCCATGTGTGTGTGTGTGTGTGTGTGTGTGTGCGTGTGTGTGTGTGTGTGTGTGTGTGTGTGTGCACACGCGCATGTTTGCGAGAGGATGAGAAATAACTAAAGAGAGAGGGATATATACAGGTAAGAACATTTTTTGAAATCACTCTTTTTCAGACAGACGTTTATTGACAGAGATCATGGAATGAGCAATGATCGGTGAATCACACTTCACACCCTTACACACTGTGTGTGTGTGTGCGTGTGTGTGTGTGTGTGTGTTAGAAAGATCGGTATGCAGGTTCTTAGTTCCTTCTGACTTCCTCCTCTCTGAGAGATCTGATACGAGCAGCAAAGGTCAGGGAACACTCCAGCACATAACTCACCGTCCCTCAGTCAACTCTGACACTCTTTATAGTGCCTTGACCTGTACTGACAACGTGTGTGTGCAGGGCCGGAGTGGGGCCACTTTTCAGCCCGGGAGTTTCAGGCCCAAGACCGGCCCACGGTTTCCATGGTGGTGGAAATTGGAAAAATAAAGCAACAGTTCAGCTCTTACTATCCTGTAGTTATTAATACCATGGT
>JAODUK010047214.1:0-43903 GCA_027564635.1 Typhlichthys eigenmanni
ATATATGTCGCATTAAACACCAGTCCACAAACTGGGACAAATGCCTTGCAAAGAGATGTAAGCAGATATTTTAAATACGTGTTCTGGCAAGGGTGACGGAGAACAAGGCAGTCAGCGATGGCTTTATGTCTCGCCGGCCACGCTGGTAAATAATAAAGGAGAGCATCCGGAAACCGACCGTTGTTCGGCACAAGAGCAAGCGGGGGCAGTTGCTTACATACCTCGTATCGCGCCCACGGCTCTCGCTATGTTCCCCTTAAAGTCCAGACGTGAAGCTGGTTCTGAGCGATTCCACCTTGATCCTCTTACAGGCTTGCCGCACCGCTCTTCACGCCGCTTGCCTGCTCTGACACACGTTTGTCGCACCCGGGATGCCCTGGACGGCCCTTATTTCAGCGCGATGGGAAATAAATTCGCCTACTCGCGCCGGTAGAATTTGTTCCCAAAAATATTATCCGGTCATTGTTATCGCCGATGTCATTTTTTTCCACATTGTATCCGATAATTTCGCTCTCCGCTGTAATTCAAATGACCTTATAATTTTCTTAGCAGTGCCTGCCCGCCCCTTCAGAATGTACTAGCGTTGTTGGATAGGTGATGGACGGTTGCGTCGGCAAATCAAATTCTCCGTTATTCACACGTCGCATCCGATAGAGGCGTGGCTAACATAAATGTGGCCCTGCTGCTGATACTGACCGAGAATGAACTGTGTTTCCACCCGGTAGTGGCAAGCTGACACGGCCCAGCTGCGGAACGGTGCGGTGCAAACCGAGTCTTTCGCCGTTTGGAGGGAGGTGGTGGTGGTGGGGTGATCTGCGTGGAGTCACACCATCAGGTCGCACGTCATAACGTTCATTCAGTGCTCTTCGCTCAACCCACAGATATGGTTTGCATACAGAATAAGCCTACTACACATCTGTTAACGTAAAGGAATATCAGCAGAATAGAAGTAGCCTATTATCTACAGTATCTCACTACAATGCCAGCCGTCAGCAGACAGAATCTCTTCTAAAAATGCAGTAATAAACGTTAGGTAACTAGTCTATATTTAAAAATAAACAATGTAATTTAATTCTCCAAGACAATAACATGATTGAAAAGAAAAACAAGTTGATACTTAAATTTAGATAAACTGCAACTCAGTAGTTACAAAACATTTGGTCATATTCCAGGTCTTCACATTTATTGTACGAAATTAAGTTGTAGCCAAATGTATCACTAAGGAGCAGACTGAGCAATGTCAAGATTAAGATAAGAGAAGTTCTTTGACCCACATGAGTAACAATGTCAACCCTTAACCTTTATTTCCACACATCTGCAAACATTTCACCCATATAGACAGGTAATCACTTCAGCCATAGAGTTTGTAGCTGCTATCAGCTAAAGACACATTATCACTGTGGGCATACCAATTATTAAGACACACCTAAAGTGATTCTCCACCTGCACCTTCAACATATTTGATAGAACTTTAGGACTTATCTCTCTCCCCACCAAATATTATTATTCAGGGAAAGCGTTTGGCACGGAGCAGTAAGGTTTAAAGACACTCCTAAAAAGTGTTAAAGCACCCCTACAACAATTGCCCTAACTTGTTTTGGAACTGGGCTGTCGTTTTCTACAGAAAAGTGTGTGTTGATTTGGATCTTGCATTAAAGAATATGTCTTCGGGTGGTCGGAGCAGGGAGGAGGAGGGGGGGGGGGGGGGCATGGGGGTGGAATAGCAAAAATGGCAGAAGCCTAGAGAAGACGGAGGCTACTGCACATTCTGCAGACCCTGTCCTGCATGTTGTAGATGCCTCCCTGCTCCAACACACCTGACTAATAATAATAATATTACATTTTATTTGTAATGCACTTTGCATTTGAATCAAATCTCAAAGTGCTAGTGACTCAAATGAATCAGGCTTCTGCGAAGATTGATAACGACCCATTCATGTAAATCAGGTGTGTTGGAGCAGGGACACATGCAGGGGCAGTGGGTCCCTTAGAACCAAGATTAAGAAATTCTGTTTCATATGCCTCCCTGCTCCAACACGCCTGCTTCAAATGAACGCGCCGTTAACAGGCCAAGGCACAGATTGATAACAATCCATTCGTGTGAGTCAGGTGTGTTGGAGCAGGGAGACGTCTACAACATGCAGGACAAAGGGTCTCCGGGACCAGGTTAGAGAAACACTGGATTATTATTTCAGTGCACACACAGAACAGTGACTCCACCTTTAACCCAAAGACCTGTTAACACAGAAGATATACAAACAACCAAAGAAATGCAAAAAAACAATACCAAAGAAGGAAAAGGGTTAGAGTCTTGGCATTTTAAAAACAATTTCGGTTAAACAAAAAAAAAAAAAAAAAAAGGAGTGGTCCTTTACACCAATTCTATCAATTAAAAAAAAAACAACATGAAAGGAAAGAAATACTTGCAGGTACAGGAAAGTCCAGTATTTCTTGAGCCGGGTGCTCAGCTGGATGGACCTGCTTTTATAAAAGAGCTCATTGAAACGCCAAGTTAAATGTATTGCAGTGAAACCTACCCTGCGTTCAAGATGGTGGAATGTTTGCTACGTGTTCAATGAACGTGAACGGCAGTGGACCGAACAGCAGGTTACAAACCAGGGAGGAGTTGGGCTGTCCATATCATAGTTCTATGGTCCATATAGGCTGTGGGCTGGACAACGCTCACATGGCTAACAGCAACAATCTCAATTGTTGTGCTTCAGCAGTACATATGCACAATATGATGGTAGAGCCATCGGGGCTCTAGAACCACTTATGTTGGTGCATAGAGCACTATTCCAATTGAAGGATGTGTCTATCCTTTCTGGAGGACCGATAACTGATAACTATCAGACGTGTAACACATCACCATGCACAGAGCTTGATGTAGCTTTTACAGTTGCACCATGGCACCACCTTCGGTAACTGAAAGTTATAACACTTCAATAAATTTTTTATTAAAAAGATTATCAGGTTATAACATCTGAACATATATATAGTCTTCCATGAATAGGCAGAAGGCGGAAACATCAAAAATACCAAATCCCATTGATATCGTTGTCAGGTGTTGAATGTAGCTGCTTAAACAAAACAAAACCAAAAAAAGTACATTTCAAACACAGGAAGGAAACCACATTTCACTAGGAATGCGGTCATCCAATCTCTATTTCCCACAGTATGTGAGACTAGACAAGTAACTGCGGTTAAACGGACAGAAACATTCCAAACAGTCTTGATCTTTTTCAATCTTAACTATTTGGTAACATTTCTTATTGTTTATTTGCTAATATTGACAATGTTTCAGAGGAATGGTCTCTTTGTTGGCACGTCTTCAATCAAGTCATCTTCTCTCTTATAAACAAGGACTGGTTTCCGAGCAAAAAAAAAAAAAAAAAAGAAAGACAAAAAAGTCCGGATACTTCTGCTCTCAGTCCAAAAAACGTCTTTTTTGGGACCAACCTGCTCCTCTGTTCTCTGTCCTTGTAGCCCATCTGTCAGTCATCTAGCTCCAGACCAAAATGGCTGTATAGATCCCTGGTAGTGGCCCCCCTCAGAGAAGCTGTTAAGACAGGACACATGTCAGCCCCATCTCCTCCAACACACTAAAAAAAACAAAAAAAAAAACAACCACACAAAAAAAAAACCAGCACGATTGTAAAACAACAAATGTTGCTCTCATTAACGTCTATGGCTGAGTGAGGTAATCAATATTAAACACTCAATTATGTAAAAGTAAAACCCTTGCATAGGTGTGACATTACAGGAAACTAGGTCAGGTGACGCACAGGTAGCGAGACGTGATAACACCAACCAGCAGCGGCTGGTCTACCGAGAGGATAGGCAGAACTAAATAAAAGACAAGTGATTAGCTGATGTGATATCCACACACTGTTTGGTTTGGAAGCTTTCAGGGATGAGCAGTAAGCAGACTAATCGCCTCCATAAACAGCATCCTCTAACATATTTCCATAGAAAGAAAGAGCGAGACAGACTGCTTTGACATTCATTTCAATGGAAACATTACTGACTGTTGCTTTAAATTATCGGATAGCGGACCGTCCGACAGACAGACGGACAAAGAGCGTTGTGTTTACGTTGTACTTTAGGACCCGTCCAACTGTCTCCTCCCACAGAACAACTCCACACAACACATCTCACTGTTGAAGTGTAGACTGTTTGTCAATGTGCACGTGTGTCCCACAGACAGAGATATGTGTTGTGTGTGTGTGTGTGTGTGTGTGTGTGTGAGCGTGCTGTGAAAGCCTGCCATTGTGGTAATGGGGAAACGCCACCTCCATTCACTAAGAGGCCAGTGTCTCCCCACTGTACTGAAAGAAAAGACCCACGAAGAGTTAGCCGGCGCTCTGCGTTAAGCTAGCACTAGGCTCTCTTACTCTCTCCGAGCTGTAACGTGGACGGCTTATAGTGATGGTGTGTGATTGAGCCTCAATTATGATTTGTTTAGCTCAGCTATGATGATTCGTCAACACGTGAACTTTGCAATACTTTCTCAACACACATGCATTGTATCCCACAAGCACACACACACACACAACCTTGGATGACTCAGGGCAAGCAAGCACTGCCTAAGAATTAAATATGTACAAATAAATAACTTGTTAATACTATGCATACATGCGGTGAAAGGATTCATCCACTTTTTATAAATTACTAAATGAACACAAATAAAAGCTTTTTCGACTCAAAATCAAAGTTGTTGTTAATGTCTCCTAAACTCTCCCATGCACATGCTGTGAGCTACCGCATTAACCCAAATACTAAAATAATATTTAAAAATCAATAAATACATTGCCATTTATTTGACAATGTTAACCCTCGCACTGTCCTATGGGTCAAAATGACCCGGTGCACTTGCCAGTAGCGGGCAGCAACCACAACACGGCCATATGACATTCCGCGGTTTGCTCCCCCTGCTCCATGTGACGTCTTGCTCGTTTGCGCATGCGGGTCACTTGAGAACCGCGACCAGTTCACACTAGAATCTGATACGTGCCGCATTTAACAGGTAATGTGAACAGCAAAACAAAACTCGGATTTGAGCACGAAATCGGAATTGAGCATTAAGTGTGAACCACGTAGCCTAATACTCTCACCTATGCGACCCAACAGCGTTTGTCCAATGTCTTTGATGTCGTTGTACTCATGCAGCAAGTCAATGTGTGTAGCCAGCTCCTCCACTCTGTAACCCCTACACACACACACACACACACACACACACACACACACACACACACACACACACACACACACA
Organism: Typhlichthys eigenmanni; assembly: GCA_027564635.1. NCBI lineage: Eukaryota > Metazoa > Chordata > Actinopteri > Percopsiformes > Amblyopsidae > Typhlichthys > Typhlichthys eigenmanni. The sequence continues at coordinate 5,273 of JAODUK010047214.1, forward strand.
CACCGTGTTCATTGTACTCATGACAGGTGCAGTTAAGCGAGGTCCTTACTATCAAAACAATTCACACAGTGTAAGCAAGTCTAAATGTTTGTCTGAGTGTTTTGAGGTGTGATTCAATGAACACACGAACATGCACACGCACACACTCACTCACTCAGATTTCAGCAGGATTATTTCTTTGTTCAGTTCATCACACTTCTTTCTCAGATCTTCCACTTCCTGTTCACGGCCGACTTCACCGCTGTGGGCAGAACACTCCTGCCGCTGACACACACACACACACACAGTGTGTTAGAGACATGCCACTTGTGTTGTGTGATGATGAGTGTGTACGTATGAGGAGTGAGTGACAATTCTCATTTGTATCGTCTTACGTACTGGCAATTTGAAGCTGGAGTTAACCCTCGTAGGCCCAGTGAATGGTGTTCTTGGGGGGGGGGGGGGTGTAAACAGATGTTTACTGGAAGACAAGCCCTGAGTAATTTTGTCCTTGCTTCTTGTGTGAGTATTGCGTTGCCTTAGCTCACATGCAGTTAATAGGCATACTCAAACAAACATACCACTATTGCACTTATCAAACACAAGTTAATTTTACATTGGTAAGTTATGGCATTTTACATTGAGAAGTTATGACAGTTATGTATCAATAGAAAAAATAGGCTACTAAATGTATAGATAACGTTGACGTAGTTACATGTGGAATGACTGCTTCATCAGGGAAGGTTTTTCAACCTAAAAACGTATGCAGCGTTACCATGCCCTCTAGTGATGACATTAGAGAATGACACGCCTCGCATTAATAACCATTATAATAATAATGATTATAGTCTGTTATTTTCAGCATAACACGTAATTCACTCACATACATACTATATACGATCTACCGTACCTTTTCTGAGCTCTTTTCCTCAAATCGGTTCCTTTCGGCGTTGAAAATGAAGAAGTCGCAGAAGCCATAGACGCACATTCAGCTTCTCCCATCTGATCCGCATCCATGCTCCTTTAACTATGTAATCATAATTTCAATCAGAGTCAATTAACCTTTATAAACTAAAACAGACGCTGCTGCTGCTCTGTTTACAAACAGTTTCAGCGGCTGGCGCCAGTGTTTCTTCCGTTGGCAACTATAACAACAATAGCTGCATTAGCGCCACCAATCGGTCTGGAATGTAGGTTACAAGTCGGTCAAAAGTTCACCAAAGAGGAGATTGGTCAAGGCCGGTCAGGACCCGATCCTTGATATGTAATGTTGAAATGAATAGATTCAATTCCTTGATTTACGTTTAACGACGATTATATAGACGGTGTATTGTGGACGATTGTAGGCTACTATATTATACCACCAGATGGCAACATACAACCTGCTATAAAAGTTTGATACCAGGCTAGAAGCACATCAGCATTTTCTGTCTCCATTTCTTCAATGCATTTGTTTTAAGGCCCCACCGCAACCGCCACCACCCAATGTAGGCCACACATAATTCACGTAACACGTGGCCGCACAATCTCTCCATGTCACCCTGTGAATCTCATCAATTCCCTCTATATACATGCGATTCTGGTGCAACGCACACATATCTTGACTGGGAAGAGAAACGATCGGTCTGTTCCAGTGCTCATGCCAGTGTGATGTAATGTAAGGCGCATCTGTTACCAACTCGTTTCCAATGAAAGTAGCTAGCACTAGCTCCAAAAGTCGCCAGATGACATCATACGCTCATTTGCATATTAATGGCGTCATCGCGTATTCATTTGAATGCTCCTGCCGGCCCCACCACACACACAAGCACAAGTTACAGACTGTCTGAACACGGCACAAGAGGAGAGGGAGAGAATTCGCCGCTGCTGGACTGTGATTACTCTAAGCAGCATATGAGAATACGTTACAGAATTCAATATTTCTCGCCTTTTCCCTGGTCTGAATAAGTCGCTTTTTATAAATAAAGTCGCTAAGAGGGTCTGAAAAGTCGATAAATCTAGCGACACTGCATGTTGACAGCTAACCGTAACGTCCAAACACGTGACTCCAAGCGTCTGCTGCTCTAAATCTGCTGGTTGGTGGATTAACATAGCAAAAGGTCACAGATTCAATTGTCGCCAGCCATAAACACGCACATAAGCATATGCACACACACACACACACATACCACAAAACCTACACTCACACTTGAATCAGCTCTTCACCTTGCTTGTGTGTGAAGGGTTCACTGGTCAAATTTAGAGAAAAGAGAGAGAGAGTGTGTGATAAAAGAAGAAGAGTGTTGTGTCCTCTGGAGTCATTATTTATTTATAATTTTTACACAGAGAGGAGGATAAAAAATTCACACAGGAGGCCTCATCTCCTTTTAGACATCATATGTTTAATGGACCCTGCATGTATACGTGTGTGTATGTGTGTGTGTATACTGTGTGTGTGTGTGTGTGGTGTGCACAATTGTCTATTCAGCTAAAACTGTGAGGTTGCTATATGGTGCTGTGGTGTGTATTAATTGACAGATCCCAAGCCCCGTCACCAAAGATTTTATGATTATACAAAGATGGAGCACTGTAATGCATTTTAATGGAGCAAAAATTGGACGTGTCACTAACTGCATTTTGCTGTGGAGGCTGACTTAAACAGCAGCCAGACAGCTAAATCTACCATGCGTGGCCTGATAAAAAGACTATTTACCTCAAAACAGGTTGCTGCAGAAATAACATTGTGGCCTCAGATTGATCATACATATTAACAGTGAGAAATAATGGGCAATATTGTGGTGAAATCCATGTACCACAACAACCCACCACAATTACACATCATATCCACACATCGACACAGTACCCCGGGAGGGTGGACAACAACGTGGCTGGAAGGTGAAGGTTCGACCGGTTTAAAGCAGACTGCAGAGGGTTTGTCGCCACAGCAACATCAAGGCTAATCCGTGAGATAAGAGCGCAAGGGAAGGTCCACCCGCAGGCAGTCAAAGACCTGTCCAGAGCCGCTGAGATGGCAGTCAGTGGCTCTGGGTGGAGAGAAAGGACTCCACCTGGGCTCTCAAGTGAGTAGCAGCTAGAGGATGAGTCTGGGACGCCGGAAATCACAGTTGCGAAACAAAACATAGAGGAAAGAGGGCGCCCACTTGATAACCCCCAGAAGGTGCCACTTGTCACGTGACCACCCGACAGTATATAGGCAGCAAGTTTCACGTGTGCAGAAAAGAAAAAAGTCATACTAACATATAGTCCTACTGAACAGATTATGTAGATGATGATGAAAGTGTAGAAAATGAAGAATATGGAATCTAGAACCGGGTTCGTAAACAAGAACAGTTTTAAATAGAACGAAACTTAAAAGAACACCATCAACTAAAAGTACAACAATAAACACAGGTAACTTCTCTTGACGTGAAACACGCAACACAGAAAGTATACAGAATAACCCGCGAGGGTTCAACACATACACATAACTATATGGGAGGACTAAACACTGAACCAGGAACAGGTGCGGGGAAGCCCTGGCTGCCACCTGTCTCAGATCGGTGATTAGTACTCCGGTGAACCACCACTGACCCACCGCGGGACGTTGGCGTGACAATGATAAAGCTTTCTAGAGCAGTGTCCTCAGAGCCCAGTCAATGGTCAGCGTTAAAGGTGGGATGCATACGATGCTGGAGAACGATTGTTGATATTCCTAAGCTCCGCCGCATCACGTTGAACACGCATTGCCAAGACTGGACTGGTATTAAGCGGTGCGGTCTGCACCACTTTCTCTGTGTTCCCGTTTACAGCTCCAGGGCTCTGTAGAAACACTACATGTTTTTAAAGAGCACACACAGAAAAGAGAGCTATGACAGCTAACAGACCACGAGGAGATATTCGCTGAGTCTGACCAAAAAAAAACCTGTATAACCGCATAGCCAAAAATAAATGAAAGGAATCTACATATTTCATCTTCATCTACATTTATAATAGCCTTATATTGTTGGTGTTAATCCTTCTTTAGCTGAAATATTAGCTTAAATTGTATATTTGCTGGATGTCTGCTATTGGTTTGGACTCGCTGCATCATGTTCGTGTACAACGATACCAGGCAGGAGAACAACAATGAAGAAAGGGATGACAGGGGAAAGAAAAAAGGTTTACGGTGGCGGCAGGCCCGTTCCGTCTATCATGCTTAGAGTTCCTGGAATCTCAGCCAATCGTCTCGCTGCGTCTAAACTCTACACTGCTGCATGGGGAATTACAACCAGAGACTATAAAACACACAAACACACACACACACACGCACACACACTTATGCACAAGCACACACACATACACGCAACATGGGCGAAGATCAGGGTCGAGGGCCGGGGCGATGCCGCAGAAAGATTGAGTGAACGGGAGATTGAGGGAGCGAGGGAGAGAGAGAGGGAGAGAGAGACAGAGAGAGAGAGGGAGAGAGAGAGAGAGAGAGAGAGACAGAGGAAGAGAGAGAGACTGGAGGGAGTGAGAGGCTCCCAGACCAGAGAGATGATTCAAGCCATGTCATAAAACATCGATACACCACTAAAGGCCATGCTAGGCGGGCCTGCGGCTCGAAAGAAGATTATGCCTCTAAATAATTCACACTGCCCTCTCTCTCTTTACCTCTACCTCTCTCTCTCTCCCTCTCTCCCTCTATCTCTCTGTATTTCACACACACACACACACACACACACACATGAGTGTATGCACATATCCATATTTTTATTTCACGTTATGTGTACTGTTCATGGGAGCCTGTTTGTCTTTGTCTGCTGTTTATGTTTATGTAAAGTCCTAAAATAACAGATTTTTCTGCTGAACAAATCTACCATACGCGTAGAAATAAAGTAACCTGGACCTGAAGCTCCAGGGAAAAACATATGGGCTCTGGGGGCACTGTTGTACAGTGCAATCGTATTATATAACGGGCAGGAAGGTTGCAGGGAATCTGTAGGGGTAGGCTACAGCATCTGGTACTGACTGTAAAGTAAGTAAATAAAATAATGTAAATGCAGTAAACAAGTGTGAAATGTATTTATTCAAAGGGTCGGTTTTGAATAAAAACATATTTACATGTTCAATTATTATATTAGTACTTGTGTCCAACAGAGCATTTGTTCATAGAGTATTCTTTGCTTTTCCTAAGAAATGTACACAAACACATACACACACACACACACGCACACGCACACACACACGCACACACACACCAAGGTCTCACACATTTTGTCATGTGTATTTGGCAAGTTTCTGCACATACACATATAATTATACATCTATATATTTGTCTATGTGCATGCAGACATTTGTTTGTATGTGGGTGTGAACACAATGGCTATTATTATGTGCCAGTTCTATATTTCCTCCTGAATTTACTGTAGTAATGTTCACAGCTGCCTGAGACACAGTTATTCAGTTATAAATGTAAAGGATGGCTTTATAGGAATACAGCCACACATGCCATTCTATTTCCAAAGAACTTCTCTCAGAGCCTCAATAGCCTGACAGTGATTCGTCGCTGTGTGCAATCCCTACAGGAATAAAAGAGACTTTGAAGAAGGCTGTATAAAAGGGAATTCGTCATAATCTGCACAGTTTTATCATGTCTCAAACCGTTTCATTGTAACAATGCCATCAAGAAAACAGCTATTCATGTCTCAGGGATGCCTATTAGCTATACAACTCTTTCATTTCTCTGCATGTACTGATATGTGTGTGCGTGTGTGTGCGCGTGTGAGTGTATAGCAACCATGATGTCTGACTCACCCTGTTAATAACTACCTCTGTATCCTGTCTGCATTAATTCTGTCTTTTTTTTCTTTAAATCCTAGCAACAGTCGATCTGTCCCTCCGACTATACTTATATACTGCATTCCCTGTCAAGCTAAAAGTTCCACTTCTCATTTTTTGAAGTCCTCCAGGCATTTTGGATACCTTTTTGTCATGACTGTCACCCTCTTGTCCTAAGCTGTCAGGCTGGTGTATCATCAAACTATAGCTACACACTTTTATGTTAGAGCATCTAGCTCTAAATATCTGTTGTGTTAACGTCATTCACCACATATGACGTAAAGTTTAAAGTGTAAATGTGTTTTTGAGCTGTAAACAAAGTAATAGGGTTGAACTGTGATAAGACACATTAATGCTGGAGTGAATATTGACAAAATTCCTGTTTTTATAAAAATCAGCATTTTATGCGTTTAAAATTAAACTACACGTCATATCCGTTAAATATCACCCCAGGACCTGGCTGGTTTTCAACGGGAGGATACACTTAGTACTCTCATATATCATCAAACTTAAATGTCAACGTTTAATGCTGGTAAGCCAGATATCACACCAAAACCTTCTGGTTAGTCATTTGTCATCTAGGGAAGGCGTGAAGTTCCATTAATTTAGATTTTAATATGAAAGGGAAACTTCAAAGGGACACTGTGTTCTGAAATTGTTTATTATTAAATCAGTGTATTCCCCATTTCCGTCCTTCCTTGACTTTTCCTAAATTGCCATTGGGCACATGCTTACGTCGTTAGAATTTCAATGGTGAGGTTTATATATCATTTTTATTCATTGCAGCTCCTAGGATGACCATCATTGCTATCTCAAGAATCCTCCTGTCTTATATGCAGGGACGAAACTGGGATCTGGCACTGTCTCAAGTTCTACTGGCTAACTTTACAGTGAGGAGATGGAAGGAAGGATATGGGTGACCGTGACACAGATGTCTCGGAGACTGCCCCCTGCAGTGTGTCCCACACTTACAACTTGGCTCCTGGTCGTCTGGCAAACAATGACAGACCTGAGAGATTAACTGAGTTGGGGGCTTTTGTTTTGAAGACGTTACACCAGAGACCTGGTTACAAACGGCGGGATGCAAATGGAGGAGTCGATTTAAATGTATATTAGGAGGCGGGTTGGCTTGCTGGATCATTCGCCTGGTGCTACAGGAATATAACTATGCCTCTCTGTGGCTAATTGTTTTGGGGAACACATTCATTGTCCTTCCAGTACAGTTTTGATATGAAAAGAATGGAGTTGGATAATTGAATGGTAGATATAAGGGCTCATCTTTAATAGCTCTTATAGAGGTCATAAGGTCAGCCAGCCATTTCAGTTCACCACTGTGAGTAGAGCACTTGAACGCTGGTACCCACAGCTGTTAAGTGCTGTCGCTCCCATCCACAGAATCGAGAGCTCAGCGCATTCACTGCGTAAGGGCCACATTAGACATTATTCACACGTCAGCCATTTTCCTCTGACGTCACGCTCAGGGTGGGATTCAAGCTCGGATTCTGAATAGCCGTTTTACTGCAAAGGGTTACGGTCAGTGTCGTGTTTCTGCCTCCCAGGTGAACGTAAATCGTATTGAATCGGACAAATCTTTATTATTTCACTATCTCCCGACTGATCAACAACTGAGAAGCCACAGTGGCTATCTTAAATCCGAAGTGACATCGGGCCATATGTACAGGCAAAACACGTATTTTCTAACTAACATTAACGTTCCAATAGCGTTTGCTACTGTACTGTATGTAACAATAGAAGGCGTACATTTCTTCAGAAACAACGCATGTAATCAAGCTTGCAGTGTCACGTTACTGTAACTGTCTGGCTTTCTTTTCACTCGACATTCTGGTGAAGTCATACGTTACTGTACCGGTACATTAGACATACAGTAGACCTACAGCTGCTTGGAGTTGGAACATATTTCAAAAGATAAAATCACAGACAAACCACAAACAGAAATGTATAAAAAAAAATGTTTTGCTCCCAGTGTTTTGTGTGAAAACGAAGCTCCGGACATGCCTGTTTCCAGAAGTGTCCACCAGCCGTTTATATAGTCCTGAGAGTTGTTGCCTGCACCCCATCCTGACCAGTGACCACAACTCATTCAGTTCCCTCTGCTATTGGAAGAGCAAGCAGCTGGAGATAGTCCAGTTTACACAGAACAAACATCCCTCATGCATCTGCCAACTCTACTCTACCCATCCCAGGGTGCCCCACACACCCATATCTGGGGACCCTAACTATGGGGTTCATTACTACAGGTCCCTAACTATGGCACCCCAGCAATGGGGCCAACCTGACCTGGGGGTGTCCAGGTTCAATTGACCCTGGCGTAAAGGACTCCATAGACACTCTGGGATTGGAAAATAACGATTGGGGGATGCGTGAGGAACACCTGCGTCAAATCTGTAACATTTCTTTTTCAGTTTGATCATACCTTGTGAAATTAATTTAATAAAAAATGACTAATCCATTTTATAATTAAAAAAATAATTTAAAAAAGAATATTCAATAATGTTTTACTGATTTGTATCACACCATAATTGCAGTAACAGTTTTCATGCCCTGACGCAATATTGAATCAATGTGCCAAGATGAAGACCAGCGTTGCAGAATCCTCTCAGCTGCACTTGACAATAATGTTAGGCCATTGCATTTAACTTTAATTTAAAATGGTCTTACCAATTATGTGAGACACAACTTTATGTGCAGTGAAGTCAATGTAGGCAGGCACTACGCTATAAAGAAGCAGATTCCTGTTAATAAAACACGAGTGCGCACACCACAAGGGCTGCATTGGAAACCCGCACTGACGCTAAAGCAAATTTAAGAGCAACAAACACCCAGATATCAGAGATTTTAATACAATTTTATTAGCAACTGTGTGTGTTAGTTATACATTATATCCAATGACAGAAATATTTCTGCTGAACTGTAGTCTGGATAACCTGTTGGATCAGAAAACAATGCAAATAATTCACGAAGTTCAAGATAAAAGCAACACTGCCTCTGAAAACTATAATAATGAACACTAATATTAAACAATATTAATTATAATATAGTATCTAATATGTCTCATCGTTATTTATGGCACTACATTTCCTGTGCAACTGTCACATAGTATGATTATCGAAAAAAATAAAAAAAACAATGCATTTAGAATTAGAACTACTGTAATGTGCGTATAGGTGCATGTGTAGGCTATATGAGTATGAGTACGAGTGTATGTTTGTGTTTTCGTGTGTGTGCATGTGTGTGCACACACAAGTAAATATCTTATATTGTATATTGTGTCAGTTTGTGAAATAACACATCACCAGAGGTTAAACCATTGAAAATACACTCCTGTGGGATAACACATGTATGACCATAGTTCATATTAACACACACACACACACAGAGAGAGTGAGAAAGGGAGAGAGAGAGAGAGAGAGAGAGAGAGAGAGAGAGAGAGAGAGAGTCAATCAGCTTCCTCACAGCCTCCTTCCTCAGACTCAGATCTAGGCAATAAATAATTTCACCCATTAAAAAGGTTTGCTTGGTGGTCATAAACATCAGCCGCAGCTCTCGCTGTCAGCACAACATCCCTCCACAGCAAAAACAAAACCAAAATATATAAAATAAAATAAAAAATAAATACAAAAATCTATCCTAGGAGCTATCTGTCCACGTACGTGCCTTCCAGTGCTGCAGGGGGCACTAGAGAGCCCAATTTGTATTTCTAGAGGAGCCTCTAAAGGTGAGGTGAATCTATTAATTCAGTAAATCGGAGACAACGCAAAGGTTGGGGATGACAAGACCGCTGTCGGGAAAATGTTTAGTTCAAGAACTATATTTCAGATCGAGGAGGTTGCGATGGCAACTTTATGCGTGTGGCAGTTTTCTGTGTGCGCTCAGCTGTACCTGGTTGTAAATGAAACCTTCATGTTTGAACGAACATCAGTGATCAGTCAATATCTTAAATAAAATTGTACAAAACAGCTTCAAACTTTCCTTAGCTTTGTACCACAGGCTTCAGACACAGCTCTTTGCATTAGCAGATATGACAAATTGGCATGTTTACAAATATTTCAATCTCCTCACAATTTTTAAACATGGTATATATTTAAAATATTATTGCCACCTGCAGTTGGGTTTACTCTGTGTACGGGTTTTTATATTTTGTATACAATCTGGTAGAGTGATTGCTTCAGCCTCAACCACGCACACGCGTGCGCGCGCACACACACACACCCCCACACACACACACATTCACACAGATGCAAGCATCAATTTTCTTTGGCACCTTGTCCAACTTGCTTGCAAGAACCTAAAAGGCTGTCACCTGTAAAGCAGTGCTGAAACCTTGGTGCTGACATCCTGTTTTTAAAGAAGTCTGGCTCTTGACAGCCAATTGGGGCATCTCTATAAAAGGAGGTGCAGGAGCAGGGATTTCCATCCTAAACAAGCCCTTTATTTTATAACACCATCAGGGCCTAAAATAAACTAATCTGAAATGTCCCTGTGCGGCAGAAACCATATACTGTAAATACTGTCCAGTTTACCAGTCTGTGTGAGAAGCATTGTTCTTACATAATGTTTAATCAGTGTTTAGAGCCACCAACTGTTTCTCCATCAATGCGGGCAGACAAAAGACCATTACATTGCTTGTAGCAGCTATACATGGCTGAAAGAAAATCCTTGGATGGTCATTATCACATTTTATGTCACATTTTCCACTTCTTATTGGTAAAAAAAAAAAAAAAAGAAGAATATTCCAAACAGAACAAATAAAATATTTCATGGTACTATTTTTTTTTTCTTCATATGTTTTTGATAAAACTGAAATTATTTTACACTAAGAATACTGCCTTCGGAGGACTTTCCTGAGAGTCCCATATGTCTTACCAAGATTACTGTGTGGAGGGCATGATAGTTTAGTGGTCTGGAAGGTTTTGTCCCAGATGGAAGTTCCTGGGTTTGATCCCTGGCATGGGTCTAGAGCCCGTTGGCTAGCCCCTGCCGGTACACCCACCATGGGCAGATAAGGGCCTTGATCAGGGGTGACCCGTAGAATGTCTCAAATGTGATTATTAATTGAGTGGATACACAGTATTAAAAAGGAGGAGCAGGCTAAAGAGCCAGAGTTCTGCATTCCTGTTGGAGTTTGTCCCATTGTCCCAATCCCATTGTCTCCACAGCCAACACGTAGCTATACCGACCCACAGAAGTATTCATCGGTGGGCTTGGCCAACCACGGCCTCTTCCCCAGTTTAAAGTTTTTTATTTCACCAATGCTTCTGTGTAAAGTCCAAAGTGAGCACAACCCTGCAATAATATTGGTGTGAAAATCTGGTTGTGGCTCAACATTAGCGGCAAAGCATCAACGGATAGCCTACAATTTAGGGGCTACACGTTAGCGGCTAAACGTTAGCGGCTAAATGGCCGTGCTTAAGCATCAACGGATAAATGTTAGCGGCTAAACGTTAGCAGCTAAATGGCCGCTCTTAAGCATCAACGGATAAATGTTAGCAGCTAAACGTTAGTGGATAAACGTTTGGGGATAAATGTTAGCGGCTAAACGTTAGCGGATGCACGTCAAACGTCGGTGCTGATGCTGCAGCTGCGCGTGAACATGTCCCTCATGGTCACGGCCCGGGCCAGGTGTTGCTTGCGGTAAGCGGACAGGTTCACGGGAATCGGCAGGTCCAGGTCCTGGTCCAGCTGCTGCTGGTGCTGCAGCACGCCGCGGTAGCCGATCCGCTCGCCTCCATTCCTCAGCCCGTCCGTGGCGGGGCGGTGTGGGTGGCGGGGGGGGATATGGCGGGGGGGCTGGAGGGGGGCCTGGAGGGAGTGCTGGGGCAGCAGTTGCGCGCGATGCTGCTGCTGCGCGGGGGGAGGCTGGAGGTAGAAGGGCAGGTCGTAGTGCGTGGTGCACGACGGGCAGAAGGTCTGCGAGCGCGTCAGCTTCCTGGCCATCGGCGGGGTGGAGAAGAGGGCGGGGCCATTGGGGATGGAGGAGGAGGAGGAGGCGGAGGCGGCGGCCGTAGCCGCCACAATGTTGTGGTTGGAGTGGACGGGCGGCAGACGGGACGTCACGGCGAAGTCTGGCTCCTCCTCCTCCGACTCAGACTCCTCTTTCTTACAGCAGTAATACTGAACGATGGGGATTGGGGGGGGGGCAAGTGAGGAAGCAGAAGGGAGAACAAGAGACAAACATTGAAGGCAAGAAGATAATATGGAGAAAGATATTAAAAAAGTCCACCCACTACAGCAGTTTGTCAGATTTGTACTATTTATGAGTTTTTACATGTAATATGTGTATATTTTTGGATTTATATTCATAGATGTTTTCTGTTGATGTTATATCTATTACCTTTACATTACATATAATTATTACATTTTAAAGAATGCGCAGTGGTCTCTTTATATTCTTCCGCGGCTGTGTTTCTTTATCATGAAATTCCCCGGTTCAGCGTTGCTGTCTTGGCCAGCTGCATGAGCTAAAGCTTATAATATGTAAATAAATGTGTTTGGCAGCCGATCGTGTCTTGAGGTGTGAGACGATAACCCTAACCCTATTGGTCAAACCTGCTTTGCATTTAGAAGTGAACACGTACCATTTGGCTGTAATGTGACAGTTCCACTGCGGTTAATGAAGTGAAGTTATCTTTTTTCCCTACGACAATACATTTTGCAATCCCAATACATTTTGCAATCCCGTTTAAACTTTTCCAAATAAGGCCGTAACAGCTTATTCAGAAGGGACAGCCAAGCCGATATCCTCACTTAGTCATTTCCCCTATGCTCAGAGAAACAACGACACTCAGGACAAGCCTGCCTTCTCCAGCTCTGTCTGTTATCCTGATTTAATGCATTTATCTGGATTCAATATGTATCATAAATTTACGAATAAGATATATAAAAAGTATCAAATTGGTATCGGTCGATTTTGCAGACTGAAAACCAGCAATCGTTATCGGCAAAAAAAACAAAAAAACATTGTGTTAATCTTAGTCTGTTGCAATAAGAAAAACAGACATATTAAACATATCCTCATTTTGTTTTTGTATTTTTCACATACAAGTTTTCTACGCTTGGCTGAGGTGGATACCTTTATGGAAACATCAGTTCTCATTTCCATTGACGTTTCAAACATTCACTTAAAATCTTTGAAACATTTGGTTATTATTTGAACTCCAACACTGCTTCTAATGAATGCCAAGAGCTCAAATCCTGTATGTTCATCTTCTGCTCACTGAATGAGAAAGTCCTGGAATGTGTTCATGTGAGTCAGCAGCCATGGGCCACACTTAAGGCTGCTGTATAATTTCCACTGCAGTTGTAGTCACACAATTACATAACCAATTACAACATTCAAACATTATAATCTGTTTTAGATGATATTACTGAATTTTACATGGACGTTTTGTGTGGCTATATTTTAAGTAAAAAAAAAAGAATATGTTCATATTCATCCATTATGTATCCATGACATTTTATTTCAGCTGAACACAACAGTTCAAGTGACTCAATCAAGTTAAGTTAAACACTAAATCAATGTATATCGTGCGTCGTTGACAGTAATCCACGAGCCTGAAATGTGTAACTGACTTAACCGTCAATATGTTCCTGTGGCCATTTGTCAACTGAACATTTTCTCTGTGCTCACGTTGGCCTATCTCTTCGTAGGTTTGTCTCCTTAATACGAGAACCTCCCCCACAGTAAAACGAGCTTACCTGCAGCCTACAGTAGCACAGTACTGCAATGATACACAGTAAGATAACTGTAGCTAGTATTCCACCTGTGATGACCACTGTCCCGGCTGTCATTCGAATGCCTCTCCATTAACACCCTGCCGAGCGAGAGAGAGAGAGAGAGAGAGAGAGAGAGAGAGAGAGAGAGAGAGAGATATTAGGGGGGTGGGGACAGATAAAGGCACAATCTATCAGTGCATTGGTTCCATTAAGTGGATTATAAACGTGGGTCGCCTCAGTGTGGCTTATTGAATTACACACCATTTATGAGACGAGTAATAGAATCAACCTAGAAACACTGGGCGTAAAAAAGCTGCTGTCAGAATGGGGAGAGAGACAGAGAAGGGTGGGTTTAAGCCGGTAGAAATTGACGGACGGAGTGATGAAAACTATGGTGCCTCGTCTTCAGTATTCCTGAACACGTCAATATGTTTTCTACAATTATTACATTTTGCTGTGTTTTGTGGCAAACAAACTCAATTGTCATCAGTGCGCACATTTAAGCTCAAGATATCAATGTTTAACGTTTATATAATATTGTGTAATATGTTTTTCTTGTGCACATTTGTAAAATATATTTTGCACTGTGCAGATTAAAACAGGGGAAATAATGATATCATACATGCACTCACATTGTAAGCATTACACTGGTACAGTGTATTAGACGCCACCCGCTCCCTGTTTATTAACACGCCGTTGCGTTTTATTCGCCTAGCGGACGTTACATAACGTCAAACGCATGTAATGCCATCCAGAATGTTTAGACGGGGGTGGGAAACTGGGTCCAGCACGAAAAGGCAGCGTACAGGAGAAACATGGAGACGAGACGAAGGAGAAAATGGCGGCGGAATGAAGAGGAATGGCAAAAGACAGGGAAGGGGAGAACATCGTGACCTCGGTGACATCAATCACGGGCAGCACCTGGGTATAGCAGGGCACCCCTGACCTCATGGCAGGGGTCACAGTGAAGACAAATGGAAACATTGACCCTGGTTAAGTAATACATCGGGGCTGATCGCTCTCTACTAACACACCTATTCCTCATAATCCCACTAGACATCATAAAAGCACTTTTTCCCTACTAACATCTTTAGATTGCATTGCTGTAGAAGACCTTCGTTAATAGCTCACGTTGCTCGGGTGATTATTAATCAGCCCCGCTGACATCCTGACCCCAATGCCCTCATTATTGAAAACCAAAATATGGTCACCCTACCTAATATTGACGCTGCATAAAAAGTTTGTCGAACATTAGACCGAACCACTGAACATTCTCTGGCCTCTGCAGCCATCTTGTTTGGACAATCAAGCCCGCATGGAAATTAAACACTGAACATATTTTGCTTAATTTATAATATCTGGTCCCACTCGGGATACAAGGCAAGGCACACACTAAATAATTACTAACACACTAAGCATTATTAATAAGTAATAAGAGTTAGTACATAAACCACTCAAAAACCCACCCCTCCTCCTCTGCTCCCTCCCACCGGAGCTCATTGGTCTAGCTGTGTGTGCTCATTCATGTGATTGACAAGCATGGTAGATCTGCTAGACCAATCAAGTAATCAGAAATGCACTGTGAGAAAGGCACAGTGAAAAATATACAATGACTAATCAAACCTGATTCGTTGCGAACAATCTAAAGCGCAAGGTGCAAGTGCATTTAAGGCGTTCCCAAATCTATTTTTGTTCCTTTAATGGCAAATAAAACGGTAACAGCGCCATGCGCATGGTTCAAAAGGGTTGTACTTACACATTATGTGTTTTGGGCATAATATACAATTAACCAGAGTATCAGATCCCATTCCCTTTAAAAAGCAAGGAGCGCTTGCACCTTGTTTGATTTGCCAAGTTAAAAGAAGGAACGTTTCTCTGCAGAACATCTCATCTGCTTGTTTGCAAAGTGAAAGCTTGCGAGAACACCATCTACGGCAACAGCAGACTTCCAGCAGGATCCCTAAAATACGTTGATGTACACACTAATAATCTTTCAGATTGTACTAATTTTTTAACCCTTTGTATGTTGTGCACTTGCCTGTGTGTGTTACAAGCAGAGTGCACGTGTCTGGGACACAGCGCTGGCTAACTGCGTCAGTGAGAATACTATCTTAATAATGTGCCACGCCATTGACATAAAACCAGGGGCCCTATTTTAACTATCTAAGCGCACACTCCATAGTGCAAGGCACAAATTGGATTTAGGGCGTGTCCAAAACCATGTTTGCTATTTTAACGCCAGATAAGTGCCGGGCGTATGGTTCAAAAGGGCTGCACTTACTTTCTTCGTTATTCATGGGTGTGTTTTGGGGCATAACATACAATAAAATCAGAGTTTTATCTCACATTCCCTTAAAAAAATCCAGGCGCGCTTGCATTATAGGCAGATTGATATTATATCGGTGGATTTGTGAAAGCGCTGGAGCAGAGCATCTAGGCAATAGCGAGATTCCTAAAATATGTTTATGTAGGTTACACACTAATGCTATTTCACATTGTACTCTATACATTACTTTAATATTTGTGTGCTCCTGCACGTCCCTGTATGTGTAACAAGCAGAGGGGTTGTCCACCCACTGACATTAGACCAGGCTTTGGCTGGTCAATCACGCAATCACTTTCAGCTGCCTCAAGATAGACAACTGCGTCGGTCTGAAACTACCAAAGACACTGTGCTAGTTTCCGCTTTGCCTTGGGTGTAAAATAGGGCCCAAAACGTAGAGCTCTAAATTCCCACTTACAGGTCCTTTAAAATCTTGCTCGTCATTACTGTCACAACATGAAAATGCCAAATGACCGCACCAACACACTGTATCGTGGATAATTGCCTGAGACCAAAAATAGGCATCAGGCTTGTTGCTAAGCTACGGCTCAATGGCAGCAGCCATTATCTTTAGCAAGCACACTGCTGGTGCAAGCCGTGTTGTCACCATGTAACGGAAGCTAACTAGGCATGTGGCAATGGACGCTCCCCCTGAAATAGAAATGAGCCCCCGCAACCAAGAGAAAGCAAGCTGGGCTACATGAAATGTATGCAAAAACATATTTGCCTGCTGTTCCAGGTTTTTGAGAGATGTTGACAGTTGACAGGTTTTCCTATAAATGTATATACAGCACATAGTTATTTGTACTAATTTAAAATACACTCTCTAGCCTATTGCCAGCATATACACTGCAAGCTATTCATCTTTGTTATGCAATTCAGCTGTTGGTTTCGGCTGTCACTTTAAATCTCCAGTTCGTGTAATACCGTAGCCTATACTTCAAAGCATAAATGCACAATGATGTGTGCTGTATAATGGCCAACAACAGCTAGAACCTAGCAGACATCAGCATAAAGCATGGTAACATTCTTCCATGGGTGAGCTGTAACAAAATTAGCCTAGGTTGTGACCCAGAGCCCTTCCCTGTAACGTTATATAGGCCCAGAGCCCTTCTATAACGTTATCATAGGCCTAAAGCCTTTCCCTGTAACGTTATCATAGGCCCAGAGCCCTTCTATAATGTTATCATAGGCCTAAAGCCTTTCCCTGTAACGTTATCATAGGCCCAGAGCCCTTCTATAACGTTATCATAGGCCTAAAGCCCTTCCCTGTAACGTTATATAGGCCCAGAGCCCTTCTATAACGTTATCATAGACCTAAAGCCCTTCCCTGTAACGTTATATAGGCCCAGAGCCCTTCTATAACATTATCATAGGCCTAAAGCCCTTCTCTGTAACGTTATCATAGGCCCAGAGCCCTTCTATAACGTTATCATAGGCCTAAAGCCCTTCTCTGTAACGTTATCATAGGCCCAGAGCCCTGCTATAACGTTATCATAGGCCTAAAGCCATTCTCTGTAATGTTATCATAGGCCCAGAGCCCTTCTATAACGTTATCATAGGCCTAAAGCCCTTCCCTGTAACGTTGACTGAACAGCTTGTATCTATCTAACCTGTCTACAAACAGAGCAGAGCCGAAGCATTCTCCCGCCAGGCTAAAATAGAGATGGACTTTATTACAATACTGTACTGCACAGGCAACACAGCCCACAGCCTAAATCAATAATACTGAGATAGAAAACCAACCGATGGACTTGGAGAAGAGTAAACGTTTACTTTTTAATTATGACTGAATTATTATTTAAGAGTATTAAATATTAAATTATGTAATTTGTAACCAATCGTCTTTCATTCATATTTGTTAAGTTGTTTGAAATGTATAATTCTAATTGTAATATTGTTTGACGAAATAAAAACATATAATTCCCACAATATTCTACTATTTTACTGTACATGCAAAACCAGAATTTGATAGATGTGATAGCATCTCATATTCATATTACGTGTGTAATATTACTCATATTACAACACACACACACACACACACACACACACACACACACACACCAAGGCACACACAAACACACACACACACACACACACACACACACACCCCCATACACGGCTACCCTAATCAGTTCATAGTGTGAAGAGTGAGGTATACTGTATAATTCAACACATACGAGACCGGGGGAAGAGTAATGTAGGAAAGCTGTTGTTTCACCTCCCCTGTGGTGTCTGATTTGTGACAAGGCTTTACGTAGCGAGGATATCACACAAAAACACACACACGCGCACCCACTCACCCACCCACACCCACACACACACACAGCCTTGGTAGTAGTAGTAGTAGCTAACATGTTGAGACAGAGGGCCTTGTAGGAGTCTGCCACAGTGTGATGGAACATGGCAGGGGTGGCAGCGAGGGGTTGCTAGCGGTAACGGCTGCCGACAACCACCAGCATCGGCAGGACAGAGAGATGCTGTGCACGAGGTGAGACTACACACACACACACACACACACACACACACACACACATGCAGGCACACACACTCTTGAACACACACACATACACAGGCACATGCACGCAGACACACACATGCACGCGCACACACTGCAAAAAAACAGACACATTTTGTCAGTCGGGTGAAAACCGAAACGCCATTCAAAACTGATCAAATAATGATTTCTATGGCTATTCATGGTTATTCCTGGCTAACAACAATGGAGAAATTCATGAAGGTCTTTCATTTGATAGTTATTAAATATAAAGTACTACTAGGTCAGCTGCCAAAAGCAATAAAGTACCCATGTCAGAATATTGTCCCCATGTGGGTCTTTTGTCGTGATTAGTTGAAATTGGTCCAATCACCTACTAATGATTTGACTGATACCTAGTGGGTATTAGTCATACTACTCTATGACAAATTACTGTACTTTAAATGTACAGTTTCCAGACAGATATGAAGAGCAGAACAAATTGTGGCGCGTGCAAAAGGAGATACTCGCCAATCACATTCACTTCAATCTAACTTTCTGTTCAGGAAACTATGTTGAAGCCTAACATACAGCATAACTGCATGAAATAACCATCTACTGATGCCTTGCATCCGACATGTTCGTACCGTACCACTTCGCTATGTCACAACTCCGCATCTTGAGTAAGAATGTTTAGAGTTTCCCATAAGTGTTTGACCATTTATGTGCACGGAACTCGTTTACGATATTTCCAATTGTACACAAAGGCCACAATTGTGCCAATCCCAGCTCAGCTGGCCAATCCCCGCTCAGATGGCATTCTTAAACTTCTTACTTAGACCAGACCACCCATCTGGGAAAGACCCAGACGTGGCTCTGTGTGATCGATGCTCATGTGTCCTTGAAGTCAACCATGTTTTTTAAATGGTGGTAGAGCTAGATGAAGCAATAGAAACATTTGTAGCAACGCAGATTGGTTCAAATCTCTTCTGATAGATTCAAAAGTAACCAGAGGTCTACGACCAGTAGGAGGCAACGACTGCGAACATTACCAAATGGAGCGTGTCCAGACCATATTCACAAAGTAAATTGTGGTTCTGGTTACACCAGGCTAGGGGCCTGGTATTCTCTGAGAAACAATTACTGTATGTAATTATTCTCCACAGTGTATGATATATCAAATCAATGGCTTTTAGCTAGCATAAAAGTAAAACCATGAGGACATTTGAAAAAGTAACACTGTAACCCAGGGGTCGCTTCATTTAATTATCCAGCCCACTAAATGTCGCTCATTTGTCTCAATGACCTTGTGAGTATGTTCTTGCAGCTCACATTGCTGTGTAATTGAAGAAGAGCCTTTGTAGCTACTGTAGCACAGACAGATAGCCTTCCGGTGTCCAAGGCATATTGTTCTTTTTAACTGCTGCTTTCCAACGGGCCCTCACAGGGCTTGCATTTTGATTTAATTACAATTTGTCCTTGGGAAAACAAAAATGTAGAATTTTTGAAATGTTATTTTTTCCCATTCTTTTCGAGTATGCAAATGCAGCACACTTCAGATACAGGTACAGATTTACAGTAATTTAATTAATTTCATTCGTTTTTAGTTGTCGTTTTTTAACGATTGTCTTCTGAATCAGTTACAGTAAAGCCCCAGTGCCGCCACAGCAGTGTTTGGTTACGGTTATAAGATCACTGGTTAGACCTCCTCTCAGCACAGTCTGGGCATGTATCATACAGAGCACACTTGACTGACATCAGTCAGACAACTGCCATCACCATCTTTGCGATTGGTTCTTCTAAGTACGTGCAGTTTGCTGGCATCAGCAAATTTTGCATAATCGCTTTGCCCACCTTTAATCTGACAAGAAATCGGACAAAACATATATTGACTGCAAGGTAAAAGACATTCATTGCTATCAACCAAAGTGAAACTACGCAAGAACATGATCTTACTCCATCTGTGTAGTGTATTTCAATAAAATGACAACGGTACGACACTTTGACATTTGACTGACTTTCTAACCCTGTATTGCACTTCGCACTGCCTTTAAGACGACCCCCAAACCATTTCAGCCTTTGTGTTACATTTTATTATGGAAACCGATGTGGAATCAATAAGGAATAAATAAGGAATCCTGGGATCTGGATTCAACCGGATGTCATCTAAGCCTTGAGACTCAACTTCAGCTCATGTAACCACACCAAACAGAACTAACAGACAGAAACGTTATGTAATATGCAGTGTGTACCAATGAGCACACATGTATCAGCATGTACACAATGTGTTCACATACAGTAAGGATCTGCCTGGGTTTGTAAGGAAATAAGGAGGCAATGCCGGATTCTGCAAAACAATCCTGTTTACTTACAATACACGCACACACACACACGCACGCACACGCACACACGCACACACACATACAGACACGCGCACGCACACACACAAACTACAATAGCATAAAGTGCAAGTTATTATTTCTGCTTAACTCGGCATAAACGTGACAGATGAGGAGTCAGGTTTTCTTTGTGACCTCCAGGCAGGCACGCACACACACACACACACACAATATCACAGCCTGCCTGTTCTCTGTCTTGTGAATATGAAGCAAACATAAACACACAAGACAAGGCACAATGTGTGTGTGTGTTATATATATATATATATATATATATATATATATATATATGTGTGTGTGTGCTTGTGTGTACGTGTGCATGCGTGCGTGTGTGTGCATGCGTGTGTGTGTGTGTGCGTGCGTGTTGTGTGTGTGCATGTGTGTTGTGTGCGTGCATGCGTGTGCGTGTGTGTGCATGCGTGTGTGTGTGTGTGTGCGTGCGTGTTGTGTGCGTGCATGTGTGTTTGGCCAGGCACATAAACATTGTGAATCGACTGTAATCTGATCCACACAGTGACTTAACATTGTGCTTCGGGCAGTAAAGTTAAAATTAAGCTCTATTCAACTCTGTCCTGTCCTAGTCACAAAGCCAGACGCGACTATAAACCTCAAAACAAAATAAACCTCCAGTCTGTATAATAGATATGATGTGGGCCATTATCTTGCCACTAGGTGGGTCTCATAAGGTCCCTGTTGGGCACTCTATCACGCAGCCATAGCAGCAGAGAGTATCTACAGGGTTCATATGGAGACCCCCTCATTGTGAACAAGGCCCAGACTATAATATGCCTATGCGTTGTCTGTCAGCCAGGAGGTCCAGCGTCCCTGCAATCGCAGATACACATAGCACACATTGCAGTTATTCTTCTAGTTCATTTAGCGACAGCTACGGTGAGCTAAGTGCTGCTTAGCCCAGTGGCAGTTAAAGGCAGGGTTAGTCATGTTCGAGAACACTTGCTAACAATATAAACATCCGTGGCCCTCCGCGGCGCCGCTCCACACATCGAAGCGCATTCTGAAGCAAAGCGTAGTACTACAGCGTTGTTGACATGAGTGGTTTTCCCCACTTTGTTTATGTTCCTATTACAGCTTACAAATAGCTTTCAATAGCTGACAATACCTTTAATATACATCATTTCTGCTTAGCATTGTAGTGGACCAACCATTGCTTAAGTGTATGTAACAATGTTCAAATTGTCCCCTTACTGTATGTTAGTAGAATTACACACATTTGTATGTATTTTAATTATTTTGTCTATTTATTTTATAGCCTGTATCCCGTTAGTGTAGCTCCTCCTTGTTTTTGTGACGTCCTGTTTGGGGTTTTGATATACCTGTTTACTTCCTGACCCACCCCTTTATATTCTTCGATGTGGAAGATTGTATTTTATATTTTCATTCAAATCCACTTATTATTTTACTACAGTGTCATTGTGATTAATTTATTTTCCTCTCAAATTGTATGCATAGCTACGTAACTCTATGGGATTTGTGCTTTACATTTAGTTTCTGCAGGTATGTAGTTTACATATTCTGTGCATTTGTTTTAATTTTGATAGCGGGCCTTTTAATGCTCTGCGATGTAGATCGAGGAGCGAGTGCAACAGCAGGGCTATAACTCTACGGGATTTGTGCCTTCGCTTTTATTTCTGCAGCTACAATAAACGGTCGGACGAGATCGAACAAAGTCATGCTATTATTACAAAAAAACAACACAGCGCCCAATGCCAGTTACGCTTACTAATTTTTCTCTGGGAGCGATACACAGAGACGCCAGAACATGAATAGGATCAGAGCCCACAAAGATGTCCGTCTATGAATAGGCAGTAGGCTTAACTGCATGACCTCAGCCACCTATATGTATATAACAGCAAAATGGACAGTACACTTACAAACGCTGTTCATCTGCACGTGCACAGAATAAATCCTGGCTGGTCGAGGAAGATTGCGGGCCGTTGACATGGCAACAGATTAACAGGTGTTCAAGCGGCATGGACGGGGTGACTCACAACACCCACACATTACTCTCTGTGTGTGTGTGTGTGTGTGTGTGTGTGAGGGGGCATAAACATGTAATTGTCAAATTCACATACATGCCTGCACACGGGTGCACAAACATGCACATGCAGAGGCACACAGCTGGACAGACAGACAGCTGGACAGACAGGGCAGTGTGTCATGTTCATATAGCACCGCATCAGCATTTTCAAGCTAACGCAGCTTTAATGGTGTGTGTTCATATTCGTAGGGTTTATATTCAAAATGCTTAACACACTTTGGGCCTACTGTGCTATGAATGCATATTACTACTGTAATAACGCCATAGTGGAAGACCAAGCTTAACATGGCAAAACAAATATCCCACACACACACACACGCACACACGCACATGCACGTTAGAACAGGCTGCTTAGCCAAGTTTACAGCTGTATGCATTGCAAGCAGAGCTAAGAATCACAGGTAATATGAGCTTCCTGGAACTCAACATTTTAATCTCATTTTCCGCTAACACATGTTTGCAACCACAAACACACTCATACGTTCATGAAATAAACACAAATGGGCACGTGCGCTGCTAATACAATCAACACATACACACGCACACACACACACACGCACGCACACACACACATATCTGCCCTCTGCTATGCTCTAGCTATGAATGTGTTTTTTCATGCCAACAAAAATATTAAAACACAATTAGTCCTTGTTACTATTTCTTCAAATATTTTGCATCGCTTCACGATTCCTTGTCAGTGAATGTACAGTACACATGATTTCACACAGGTGGATAAAGTTTGTCTGGCGTATATAATTAGACCCACTAAAAGACTGCTTTTGTCTCAGATTATCAAGCATGCGTGTAAAATGATATGCAAATTATGAACCTAAAATTACTTGTCAGCGAGCCATAGTGCCTAATGAATTTCTCACCAATTAAATTTCCTGGCAATAATTGTGTTCTCAGAAGTAATTAAACCTAAACAGGTTGCCTACTCTACTACTCTGACACAGGGGTGCAACCATTTCGGTTTGAACCGCGAGCACTTTAGTATTTTCTTAATATTGCGCATTCGTTCCGCCTCACCGGAACATTGGCGTGGCAGCAGTGGTCACGTGTAGGGACGGTATGGTGGAACAGGGACACAGGGAGTGTGACGTTTTGATGGCCAGCCAAATGTATCCACAAGCATTTCAGAATGAAGGTCATGTTATACTATAGCGCAAAGTCTCAGCCGTCCTTGCCAGCTGATATGTACTGTATCCATAAGCACGTATTATTTAATGAATAAAGGGTTACTATAGGACGAAATCTCAGCCGTCCTTTCCCCCTATAGGAGGCTCATGAGGCAAATTAGCCTATAGGCTAGGCTACATGCTAGTACTTTGGCCAACAGAACACACACTAAGGTTAATTATTGTTTTAATAAAGAGGATTAAATTCTAAACTGAGGTGGCTACACAGGTAGTCATTTATCTGAAGGGGCGAGTCAGGCTAGTGATTGTGAAAGTAATATACCTGTAATAATGTAACTAGTAACATAACTAATTACTTTTAATAAGTAAAGTAATGTTATTAGTTTTTGAAGGAGTAATAAGTAAATAGTAACTTATTATTACTATTCCTGAGTGACTTGCCCAACATTGGTTACAGATGTATTTATCTTGATGAATGATCGGTCATATCATGCAAAAACATATAACTTTATGTCTATGATAATAGCAAAGCTAGCTTGTTTAACAAAATAATCTCTAATTGTCAACAATCAGACAAAGTGAAAACATTGCAGCCTCTCAAAACAGATGATTGGACATGTTGGTTCAATTAGCCTACCCTAAGTTTGCTAGGACCAGAAACCTTGTTCTTGTAATGCAGTAATGCAGCATTACATAGATTAGTAATTGTAATATTATTACTGTTTTGGAAAAAGTAATTAGTTACATTACTAGTTACTGGAAAAAGTAATAACATTAGAGTAACTAGATACTAGTAGTTGCTGCCCAACACTGTCTGTAACTCGACGCTCCCAAGAACGTAAATCAGTTTTCGGCAGAGTATACATTTTCGGTATGACACCGGTGAGTGATAGTCTATCAACTAGAAATGCTGTGGTTAAGTACATCAACAAATAGCCTATTTCTAATCAGTTTAATGTTACTGAACAATAGCATATATTAATCTAATGTAGTTATTATTTGCACGTCATGTTCTTGATATGCTATTGCTGACCTAGCAATGGCTTGAATTGTGATTAGGCTTTGGTCTTTTGGTTATCAAAGCCTTCTATCAAAAGCCAGGTTTACAGATGGTAATCTGTAAATGTTGAACATTAAACTTTTACTTTACGGTTTGCGGACTTGCATCTTCAGTTCCTTAGCTTGTATACCGTAGCTTTTCCTTTTATGGCCATTAGATCGGGAAGGTAACTTTGGTTAAAAAAAAACTGTATATCGCTTAGTCACATCAACATAACTATTTTCAAAAACAACAAGGAATATTAGTTTTTCATGGAATGACTCCTTTTACATTTTTCAGTTTCAGTTTTCAGTGGTAGAGTGACTCAGAGCTGGGGTGAAGTTAATGTTATTTTAGGGGTGTCATTATTTGTTCTTATCTTGTTCTTCTAAAAATTGATGTGATGAACCCAATGTATACTCATGATGCTAATATCTTGTTTTGTTGCTATTCAGTTTAGAGATATGGTAATCTCTGCTGGACAGACTGGTATATTAAAATAGAAATCACATAGATCTCATCTCCAACGTCTCTCTCATGGTCATATTTACTTGTTTTATTGGAACCATGTTCACTAGCTGTATTATTACATGTGTACGCGCACACGCGCACACACACACACACGTACACAAGCGCACACACACACACACACACACGCACGCACACATGCGCGCGCACGGCCAGATGTAGTAAATGTAACAAAAGGTCAGGTTGCAGCATGACACCATACTGTAACCTGGTTATGTCTTCCTTCACCGATAGATGACCCTGGAGACTGTTGGTCTAACAAACACACACACACACGCACACACACGCAAACACACAAACAACACACACACACAAACACAACACACATGCACACACACACATACACACACACACACACGCACGCACACAAACAACACGCAAACACACAAACAACAGACACACACACACACAAATCTGCAGGGGAGAAGAGGAGAGGGGGATGGGGAGATAGAGGAGGGGAGGGGATAGGAGAGGAGAGGAAAGGAGAGAGGAGGGGAGGGGGGAGAGGAGAAGAGGAGAGGAGAAGAGAAGAGAAGAGAGGAGAGGGGAGGGGGGGAAAGGAGAGAAGAGATGAGAAGAGGAGAATAGGAGAGGAAAAGAGGGGAGGAGGAGAGAGAAGAGGAGGGGAGGGGGGAGAGGAGAGGAGGAGAGAGGAGAGAGGAGAGGAGGAGAGAGGAGAGGAGGAGAGAGAAGAGGAGGAGAGAGGAGAGAGGAGAGGAGGAGAGAGGAGAGAGGAGAGGAGGTGAGAGGAGAGGAGGGGAGTGGGGAGAGAGGAGAGGATGGGCAATCTCATTTCCTGGGTCATTGCTCTCTTCTTTACAGAGATAGTGTTACATAAACACACAGGATATAGTTATTTGGTAGTGTGTGTGTGTTTGTTAGCATGGTCCAAGTACAGCCGGCCGCATCTCTCATCTCTTTCTTTCCGGTTCTCTCTCTGTCTGTCTGTCTCTACATCGGCTTGGCAACGGTTCCCCTCCGTCTTGCTTTCTTGTTAACTTCTGGCTTCCCTCTCTCTGGTCTTTTCTCACCATCTATGGGTTTGCTCCCTCTTTCTCGCTCTCTCTCTTAGACTAACAAACAGACAGACAGACAGACAGACCTGTCTCTCTCTCTTCTAGACAGACAAAGAGACAGACAGACAGGACGTGACCTGTTTGTTTCTCTCTCTCCCTCTCCCTCTCGCACGGCGGCTCTGCAGTGGAGAATAGTGCATGGGACCGTGGCTGCTAACAGACATGTACAGTAGCAGGTATCAATTCCATGGTAGCCAGCAGTTGTCATTTTTGTAACGCTGAGGAACCATTAGAACACATGTGGATAAGATGTCCCAGGCTCTCTGGAACGTGGGTTTAATTAAGGAAATGGTTCTGCAGTTTTGGGTAGGTGTTGGAGGAAGGTGTTTTTATTTCCGGGCCTAAGTATTGTGCTGCCCAGCATGCCAGAGTCAGCCGTATCAACTATTTGATTGGACAGGTAAAAATGAGCATATGCAAGGGGGCAGGGCGTGTAAATGTAGATCCTGACAAAATAGCCTGGTGAAAGCACGTCTCAGGATTGAGTTTTCCTATTATAAAATGGTATCAAAACTTGAAAAAGAAAAGAAAATTATTTATTGTTTTAAGCTTTTTGATGTAAGGAAAGAATTGTGCCAATAAAGGCTTGGTTGGTCGGTCTCTCTCTCTCTCTCTCTCTCTCCCTCGCTCTCTCTCTCTCTCTCTCTCTCTCTCTCTCTGGTGGGTTGATCATTTCAGGCCCATGGTTTAAACATATCTGAACCACACAGCATGCCTGTCTGAGACCCACACACACGCGGCTTGGTCGAGCGACGAGTCAGCCTCCACATGCAGCACAGCCCGACATACTGTAGGCTTTAAGTCAAGTGAATATGACATTTGCATAGGATAACGGCGTGTGACAACACGGGATGCCACTAATACATGGCACACTGTTGAATCTGTCACAAGACTGGGGATGTGGCTAAAACAAGGACACATGCATGTATGTCACACACACACACACACACACACACACACACACACAAACCAGGGGGTAAAAGTGTTCATCGTTCATCACAGACATGTTTTCCATGTTAGCCTTTGTAGAAGACTTGAGGACTGCTTCACTGATAATTGACTTAAAATGCATTTTAGGCAAATAGGCAGGTTCTATTCTATAGCGGTGCAAACTATGTACGTTTAGGTTAATATGACATGTAATCATGTGAACGTGTGCAGGCCTACTGTACACACAAACTGATCTAAGATATCGCAACAAACCAACAACAAACTATGTGTACCTGCATCGTACAGTATGCATACAACTGCAATGCAATGTAAAAAATACAATATACACACAAAATATATCTCAAGCACATGCCGGCAAAGACCAGGGCTGATGGAGCGGGAGACTAGAAAAACATATAGAGAGCATATACAGTATAGCCGCGTGGGAATAGGTAGAGGTCTACAACAGCTTGGCTGTTAGCGGACATTGTTCAGGAGGAGACCAAACAGGCCGTCGGTTACTATGGTAATTGGGAGATTAAAGACTGACATTTCAGTACTGTGTTTTTTTTTTTTTTTTTTTTAAAGTTGAGTGTGTCTGTCAATCTCACAGTGTGTACATAGCAACGCGCGGACACACACACATACACACGCGCACACACACGCAGACACACGCACACACACAATCACAAATCTACATGCAACATGACAGTATAGCTTGTCCTACATGTCTGCAGTGACTCAATAGCATGTGCTGGTCTGGCCTGGTGTGATTGACATGCACGACGGCCAACCCATTGACCGAGTCAGACATTATACTAAGAATTTAGTTGGGAGACAAAGTGACACGAGTCTGGCTGTTTGCACGTCTTGTAAATCCATTCAAATGCAGTATGCTATTGTTACCGCTTAAATGGAAATAGTTAAATGAATGAATAAAGCAGTGCACTGGCATTGTGCCAGAATCTTGTGTGAGTGACATAAGCTAACGGCCAATGAGGATCTACTACTGCCCCGCTTCCTGATGGTGTCGACATGCTGACGGAGGTACATGTATCAAACGTTTAGCACGAAGAGCCTGGGATAACATGTGAAAGGTGAACCCATGGGGCTCACTTTAAAGTAAAACAGGGTCAGGTGTATAATACGATGTAGAGAATAATGCAAGCTTATAGGCTCACTGAAAATCGACTTCGACTTCCTCACGTCCAGAAAGTTGGTCTTTAGGGTATCAGACGTTCAGCACAAAGTTGTTCATGTGACATATTGCTGATGGATGGAAGGGGCTGAGACTAGGTCTTCTGATAGACGGAAGGGGCTGAGACTAGGTCTTCTGATGGACGGAAGGGGCTGAGACTAGGTCTTCTGATAGACGGAAGGGGCTGAGACTAGGTCTTCTGATGGACGGAAGGGGCTGAGACTAGGTCTTCTGATAGACGGAAGGGGCTGAGACTAAGTCTTCTGATAGACGGAAGGGGCTGAGACTAGGTCTTCAGGTGATCGAGGAGTCGCTGGTTCGAAGCCCCGCTGGGTGAACATGAGACGATACTGCACAGTGCCTTGAGTGGCCGAAAGGTTGGAAAAGCGTTATATACTGTAAATGCAGTTTGTTTATAGTTTTATTGAAAACAGCTGCACGTCACATCTGAGGCATGTTCAGATTTGGCGAATGTTTGCGACAAACGCATTTCTGTAAAGATTATATATTTGAATAAAAGAAATGTGTTGGATTTAAACTGTAACGTCTATGTGTGTTTGCCAAATACACACACGTGCGTACGTGTGTGTGTGTGTGTATGTGCGTGTGCGCATGCCTTTAAAAACGGATCTCCAAGGGGATAAAGGTTGTTCCAACATCAGCAAAGTAGTCCGAGTAGTTCTGACACGTCGTATTTTGAGCGGGCATTGGTTCCATGCAGGTAAACCGTCAACGTGGTGAGCACAAGAGGCAGAACATGGACTGAAATTAATTCTCGGATTAAACAGCCCATACTGGTCAAAGTGGCTGGTCGACAAATACGGTTCCTAACGTAAAGAAGATCATCAACAATAAGTTGGAGGGCCACTGTTTTAGGAATTACACTGTGAGTCATATCAAAAATAAGGATTGGAATATGGTTTGTGTTACATTAAAGAGTAACTGCATCCTGAAATGGGGTTTCTGAGCTGTAAACTCAGTAGTTGGATAGAACTGTGATGAGACACATCAATGTGGTGGTGATATTGACAAAATTCCCGTTTTTATAAAACATCTGGATTTTATGGTCTGAAAATGGCTCTAGTTATAACTCACTCTATGACCTGGCATGTTTCCAACTGTACTTTTCACCCAATCGTTTTGTCATTGTAGTTAATGTTAATGTTAATGGGGCCTCTCTGCCATGTTGGGGCGAAGTAACTTTAGGTATGCCGCAATGTAAATACCCGGGGTTAAGAGTATTTTGAAATAATGTATTAATTATGTTAGCTGGGAGCAGATTCCTGATGTGCTGTATGTGATTAATTGTAATCAAAATCAACACTTCATAGCCTTAAACTGACCATGTTGGCAAATCCCACAAGTTTCCTTTGAGAGAAAAATGACCCCAGTACATAGACAAGCAGTTGCATATTTTCTTTGTATTATTTTGGATGTTATCTATCTATCTATCTATCTATCTATCTATCTATCTATCTATCTATCTATCTATCATTACTTAACTGCACCTATCCTATTCAATAATTCAAACACTATATTTAGGATGAAAGAATCACTAATACTGCAACGTACAGAGTAAAGTTAAACTGCATATAGGCAGCTGTCCCTGGTGCTGAAAACAGGCTCCCATAAATGAAACTACTGTGAGCCTACTCTGTATCCTAACTTTTCCTTCCCCCTCCTTTCCTCATCTCGCTCTCTCTAAAAAAATGAATGTCAATGTCTACCATGGAGAACACCATATGCCCCTCAGGCGAGCAGACAGATGTGTTTAATGCAAACAGAAATGGAAGATAAACCCGTAGACGCAATTCGGGATGAGTAGTCCTTACCTTCAGAGGTAATATGAGTTTAGCAGGTCACTTCTACTGTGGGAGCTTTTCTTCAGATCATCAAGTAACCACACAAAGTGCCAACCTAGCACAGCAGACCAGCTGAAACGCACACAGCTAAACAGGTTGTCCAAGAAATCGTATTCTGGATTGGGGAGAATCCAACTCACAAAAACGGACGCTTCCTCGGAATATTTGCGCGTATTTTTGGGTTTACTTTTCAACCACACATTCACGATATTTAACACATATTTAAAGACCCAGAACGCGCAAACAGTCCAAAACCGCTATAGGGGATCATTTGAGAATCTGTGTCCAAAGCTTCTAAATGATGTATTCAGAAAGACGAAGCACATTTCCGCACAGTCCACATCCGCTGATATCTTATAGCCTACTTGTTCCACCAGCAGAAAACAGAGAAAATACGGTAGGCAGACCCTACCCCAGAATAAAACCCTCCTACACGAACAGCAGCGTGTGTTATGGAAGAAAGGCAACGCGAACAAATCTCGACAGCTCCATTTCAACAACCAGTTCTCACCATTCCACGAGGGTGGAGGTCAGATATTCTGCCTCCAGCTCTCCGTCACCGATTCCAGTAAAAACGAGGGGAAAAAAAACTAATGGACGTAGGGCTTTGAAAGCCACCTCTCCTCAATTTCCTTCCCGTCAGTCTCCTATGCGCGTTTCTGCTCTCTCCTCTACTTCGTCGAACAAACTGTGTGGTGTGGTCAGACCATACGATAAACTGGCTGGCAATGGCTTAACGAAGGCGGTGTGGTGGACGGTTGAAATCGTCCCTATCGCCAAATTAAACGTTTATTTCCGTGTGGAGGGGAGATACGAGGCCGTGTGTATGCAGCCAAAACCAAGAGGTACGAGGAGGGAGATTTGGCGCTTTCATCACTCAGATATATAGGCTAAACGGTCTTTACAGGACGCTGTACAGGAATCACGGTGTCTTGTTTTACACGTTTTTCTGTGAAGTATAGGAATGGATGCTACTGTATATTTAGTTGATGTCTTATGGTAAGGCGGCAGGCCACCTGAACATACATTATGTTAGAGTGTAATAGACTAATTAGCCAATGTAAGTTTTACTTGAAATTTGCTTTTCGTTTTATATACTTTTTAACTAGGTTAAACATAATCATAAATTATCTTAATCAGATGAATAAAAGACAGTATGTGAAGGTGTGCGTTAGCAAAGTAAGATCTGTGTGGATCCAGAAAAAAGTCCACTTCCTGTACTCAGCCAACCAATCATGTGCCTTCATTGTGTGTGTGTGCGTGTTCGTGCGTGGTTTTATCACAGCAAAGCAACATTCACAATTTGCTAGAACGTTTACCCCCATTCTGACCAGCTATAAAACCACTTTAAACATGACGGACATCTATAACCGAGACACTTGGGAAAGACATCACTCATTTTGAGATACTGGAAAACCCTGCGTGTGTGCATCTGTTTCCTCTCTAATGTATCTGTATTCCTTTGTATTCTTTTATCTTTTATTTTATGTATTTCATTTTATTGTGAAGCACTTGTGATTTGTATTTGTGAAATGTGCGTTATTCATAATACAGTATTGTATCTTATGTCTTTCTGGCTTTCTGTTTGTCCCAGTCATACTTTCCTCACATCATCTGTTGCATTTATTCTCTCTTATTGCTCTACAGTGTAAATATCTTTCCACTAGTCTATTAAGCAGTTTTTATACCAAGGCCATCACCAGTCTAAATTTAACTCTGCCCTGGAAGAATATCCCTCATAGGCCATATTTACAATATCTTTGTGAAATACCTAGCTGGGACATTACCTCGCTGTATTGTAGCTAGATTATTTATTTATTTATATATTTATTTATTTATTTAAATTTTCCCCCTAAATCATCTCCTCATGATGCTGGCCACCTCTGGTCAAATCGCCTACATCCTCATTTGAATTCTACTATGATTCTACCCTGTTGTATAATGGCCTGTGTATATTGTTTATAAAATTATATCTATATAATGGCCAACATTTTCTTCAGTTTTTTGTGTTAAATTATGTGTACAGTACATCTAGCCAATGTATGTATGTATTACTTATTCTTTTAATTAGAGGAGCCCACTCAGGAAGTGCAAACTTTGTGCAAACTTTTTCACGTTCGACTGAACTTCATCACATAAATTGAATGGTGAGTATTACACGCGAAAGAATAAATTACAGTATAAATAACAACCCAAAGCATAATTTCTTTGCCTAGTTGGATCTGGCCAAATCACAGGCTATGTCCTCTCTCACAAGACAGTGAGGAAAACATTTTTTGATCAATTGTTTCCTAGGTGTGGTATTTTGGAAGGCAGTGCTTTGAAATCGCAAAGAAGTGACATTGTGTTAGATGTCTGTGTCTAATGTAGATTTTGTGTGTTTAGTGTTTTGCAAAAAGTGTGAGGCTGAGGGTTTTGCTGTGGAAGGTTTCACTAACTGTATGTTTTATAAACTTTTAGTGTGTAAGCAATCGAAGAAAAAAAAACAGTAATTTGTTCCAATCTGAGAGAAGTGCATTGTGGGAAGGTTTCAGAAGCAGTATCTGTACCGTTGCAGGGAGGATAATGTCAGTTAGACCCCCAGGCTATCACCCCCCACCCACCCTCCACCCAACACACACACACATCCTAATCTCCATCATATAGAAGAAAATACATAGTCATGAACACACAAACAAACAAACAAACAAACAAACATATACATACATACATGCATACATACATACGCCTATATACACACCCAAACAGGACACTTGCATATGCAAGCACAGCCACAAACCAATGGCACACATGCACAAACACACACAATCTCTCCATATCTCCATGTCTCTCAGTGTTCTCTCCGTTTCCTTTCTGCTGTGTTCTGTTGTGACGCATTCACAGCACCGATTTTGAGAGAGAGAGAGAGAGAGAGAGAGAGAGAGAGAGAGAGAGAGAATTTACAGCATATCACTGATACAACCTGGCTACGATAATAACT
Source organism: Typhlichthys eigenmanni (assembly GCA_027564635.1). Lineage (NCBI taxonomy): Eukaryota > Metazoa > Chordata > Actinopteri > Percopsiformes > Amblyopsidae > Typhlichthys > Typhlichthys eigenmanni. Next base: position 38,794 of record JAODUK010047214.1, read on the forward strand.
AAAATACAAAACTAATAAACCAAATATAAAATAATAGCAGTAATAAAGACCCCCCACTTTCACAACCACTGTCCTGATGAGTACAATGTGTCTGAGAGAGCAGTCAGACAGCTGTCTCTCCACCCCCCCCCCCCCCCCTCCCCTCAGGGGCTCTGTGCAGGGCTCGTTATTACATTAGCCCACACCATATTACTAATGTCCGCTGCTGCTCGCGCCTCTGCTGTGGCCGGGAAGGGTCGGATGGAGGGGGCGTGCCCCCCTCCGGCTGAAACATGGCCACGCCCCCTTCCCCTCCTTCCCCTCACACACTGCCTTGACGTTACGTGTGGCACGTACATGCACAGCACAGTGCTAGCATACCGCTGGCCAACTGGCTCTAGCCCTTTCTACGTGTGAAGCATCTTAGTGGACGTCTGAAGAGTGACCAAGAAAACTGGGCTGTGGTGATTAGAACCCTTTCGTTGGTGCGCGCGCGCACACACACACACACACACACACACACACACACACACACACACACACACAGACTCAGAGACAAACACAAAGATACAAAAGACCTTCTAGATGACAAGGTATTCACAAACATACCCAGGACATTTTATGATATTTTTTCTATTCACTTGAATGACGAGCACATGCACACGTATGTACACTCGCTCTTTTATGTCAAGTGGAAGGCAACTATGCATCTTGCTTGAAAAGCACAATTGACAATTTCATTAGGTCTGCTGTGGCCCCAGGTTGTGGCTTTAAACAGGACCTAATGTCTTAACGCTTTGTTGAAGCTCTGTGGACGACTTGCATCAGACAGATGAGGGTGGAGGAGACCCATGTATCATTGCTATATCAGTCACAGTGAAAACATGTTAAATTGACTGTCGGTCACATTAAGGTGCAAAGCATTAACCTGACACGTCATTGTTAGACAGACACAAGTCTATCTGGGGAGCCGTCCTTCTTCATTCTTCGACACCGCCCATAGCTATCAGTATGACGCTGATTATCTCAGTTTTATCCTATATTATCTCAAAATTATATTATCTCAAAATGATTTAAGATTATCTAAATGTTATCCTAAATTATCTCAAAATTATCATTGATTATATAAATGTTATCCTATATTATCTAAATTGTATCCTAGATTATCTCAAAATTATCATAGATTATCTCAATTTTATCCTAGATTTTCTCAGAATTATCCTGTATTTTCTCAGTTTTATCCTAGATTTTCTCAAAATTAGCCTGGATTATTTCCATTTTATCCTAGATTTTCTCTAAATTAGCCTAGATTATCTCAATCAGACCATCTGATCCTTCCTTTACATGCATTGGCCAAATCATAAAAGGCGCCTATTCCTCCCCAAGCCCCCCTTTTAAAATGTGTCTGACTTGAAGTATTTTGTCATTTGATGCTTGCTCTGTTCTGTTAACCTGACATTCCAGAGGAATTGTCACAATCTGGTGAGCCGTACATTTAAGATGTTTGTGAATTGCTGCACTTACTATTACTAAACAAATACTTGGCAGTTGATTGGATGAACCATCTGGTCGTTTTCGCTGTATAACCACGCATGTATAGCTATAAACACGACGCTGATTGGAAAACCACGTCCATATAATAATAATTAATTGCATTTATATGGCGCTTTTCTAACCTTTCCAGTTACTCAAACTTACAGGTAGGTCAACACCGGGGTTCAATGCCACAACCTTCCAGCTGGTAGCCTTACACACAGACCACTAGACCAAGCCTTTGGCTTTCCATGTGTGTGCATGGAAGGGCAGGGAGCTCCCAGAACAGAGCGAAAGTGCAATGCAAATAAAATACTTTATTTTTTGACTAACAGTGGTCCTGACTGAACTATATACTGTATTGCACCTCACCACATTCTTCAGGACCTAAAGTGTGTTATTGTGTTATTATCGATAGTTTATCCTGTCACTGTCTCTGAGCTGTACAAGTTTAGTTTCAGTGCATGTATTATACACTATATGCAGTGTGAAGTCAAAGACTTGTTTGCTGCCATTAAATTAAAAGCAGGGTTAGTCATTCTTGAGAACGAAACAAATGAAATAAAAACAAATTCCCTCAGAAGCTCCACCGCCCCACACATTGTAACACATTGCAAAGTCAAGGGAATTGTTGTTGTTGTTGTTGTGAGCAGTGTTTGTTACTTTTGCTTATGTTCGTATTTACGTAGCCAGGGCTGTTGGTAAGTACTGGATCATTTTTTCAGCGCGCAGGGAGAACGATAAGATAGCGAAATGTGAGGAGAAAATTTATGAATTTGACAAGAAGTCTATTATCTACAATTATTTTACAATAGCTGACAATACCTTTAAAGCTTGTCTTGGTAAAATGTACAAAAATGCTCCAAAAACCAGAACATGAACACACATTACAGTATAAAGATATAGCTTACTCAGTGAAAAGTAAGAAATGTGAGGAGAAAATTGGTTAATTTGACAAGAAGTGTATTATCTACAATTATTTTACAATAGCTAACAATACCTTTAAAGCTTGTCTGGCGAAAATGTACAAAAATGCTCCAAAAACCAGAATATGAACACACATTACAGTATAAAGATATAGCTTACTCAGTGAAAAGTAAGGTAAAATTAACAATTTCTTTCATACTTTTTTATTTTATAAAAAAAACCTTCCACAGCTGAGAGGGAAAATGGACAGTCCAATAAACTTCAGTTAAGCCACATTGATTCTCATTGATAATGTCCATGGTTCAATTTGGATCAATTAGGAGCTGGCAGATGTGCACATTCGTGCTTGACCCCGGGGCCTTAAGGAAAACAATCCAATTTTGCTCAACAAACCTAATGCCATTAGGGTGGATAGAAACAGACAACCACCGAGGGATGGCTCTCTTAAAAAGCAGAGAGAGGAGAGCTGGGGACACAGAACAGAAGAGACATCATATCACCGCAAAGGACGGAGAGACAGAGAAAAATAGAAACATAAAAACACAGGTGAGGCAAATAACGGTCTCATAGCAAGAATTAACTCAAGTGCATGGCGATGGATACTTGAACAGAGTATTGCGTTCTTACCTTTGTTTGAACTCTGCTTCTTTAAAGATTGTTTTAAAATATTATTTTATAGCCAATGATGAGTAGGCTAGGGCCTGGTAAATTGCGAATCCAATAAAGTCCGTCCCTGAACCGGTTCGTTACTGGGGGCAGGTTACAGTATGCCGAGGAAGCCTGTGGGTTGGTGAAACTCACAAACCACCACAGCAGGGATTCTGCTTGTAGAAATCAAAAGGACAGCGACACAACAGCGAGTTGTTGAGAGGTGGGACAAATATAGACAACACTATAGCCTACAATCTTTTTACACTCTCATTGTCTCTCATTGGTCGTGAGGATTAAAAAACGGGCACCATTTGAACCATGAGCATCCTCAGGAATCTCCGCCTGCAAGACATCACCGTTGTGTACTTAACCGCTCTGGCGACCTTGGTGGTGATTTTAGTGGCGTCCTACCATGCGCCCGCTATCGCCATGATGAACCCGCCGGACGCCCAGTCCAAAGCCCAACCGCTCCCTCCACTGCCCATGCCCTTTCGAGTGCCTCTGGACGCCCGCGGGCAGCTGCAACTGGCGTGGAACGTGAGCTACACCAACCGGGAGGTCTACCTGGAGCTGAGGGTGGCAGAGCTCACGCACGGCGTGGTCCTGGGCATGTCGGACCGCGGGGAGCTGACCAACGCCGACCTGGCCGTGCTCTGGGACGACGGAGCCAAGAGCTACTTTGGGGTAAGATGTGTCTTTTATTAACATGGTTTAGGCTATATAGACTATTATGTTTAGCATCAGGTTTGCCTTGCATTTTATTAACATTTCAGACGAATAGCTATAGGCCGCTGCCGTAAAAAGATTATATCATAGCCTACCTTAATTACCTTAAGTAATCAAGTAGCCTATAGTTAGGCTTCACAATAATTTGGGCCAATTTATTACACTGTAAAACCTGATAGCACATCTCAATGAATTGAATTAAGTTAACATCATTTATGGTAATGAAATTTGGAGTGACTTGAGTGTTTACATTAAACCTTACTCATTGTTAAAAGAGCTTAGTCCGTTTGAGTATAGCTATTGTTTTAGCAGATTTTAAGGACTACTACATCAATTGAATTAAGTTATAGGACCTATAATAACTTTACTCTCAATTCTCAATTTTCTAGGCTAAGGTCTGCAGGTCATAAACATATTATCACCAAACTAAAACCATATAATTATTTCAATACTATCAATCTGTGTGTTGCATTATATATATTATATATATATAGATTATATAGAATTAGGCTAGGCCTAAGACTTTTCATTGTCATATTTCTATCTTCAACTAGGTGAATATGATTACACGCTGACAGTGATCTGCAAGGCAGTCAGTAGTCCTATTGTATTTCACTAACATACCATCAAACAGCAGTGTTGTTTTTTTTAGAAATCCATCTCCAGTAATCTACCTATAATTGTAGGGTAAATAGTGTCCTGTTGGATATTTTCCTATAGCCTAGATGCAGATAGGGCCCTGACATTTGTTTTGCACTTGGGCCCGTCGTGATTACATTACGCTTCTGGTCAGGGCGTAATCGCCGATCGTTCCGAGTAGGTGTAGGTGCAGTAGGCGTTTGCTCTTCTACCCCCCCCCCCCCGAAACCTAAAGTAACGTAAACTATTTGTTTTAACCTTTGGCAGTTTACCACTTACCTTTGTACCTTTTCAGGTTATTCACTGGACTGTAACTGCTTACATTTCAAGAAAAACTTGAAAAAAAGTTGGTGTTCTAAAGCTTTTGACCGGTAGTATACAGACATACTGTAACGCCGGGATGGCGAGGCGAGTGCAAACAAACAAAAAGACGAAAAGTCACACTGATACCAGAGCAATGAGCCACACAGCTCGTCCTTTAATAGAACCAAAAGAACTTAAACAGCGAACACAAACTCAATAAATTAAAAGCCGTGCACAGTCACATAACCTGACATGACATGACCGGAAAACATGATCAATAACCCACACCCCTTCCCAGCAGTCACCAGCCTATATGCCCTCACACCCACACGGCTGAAGGCAATCGGCTGAT
>JAODUK010047215.1:4445-19691 GCA_027564635.1 Typhlichthys eigenmanni
ATCTCTCCCCCCCCCCCCCCCCTTTCCCCCCTCCTCCCCTTTCAACCTGTGAAACCCCTCCCGTTGATGTACTGGCCAATCAGAGGGGCCTTGTTGAAAAACACCATGGGCCCATTTAATGGTTTCCCAGACACGGCCACAGAATCCATTGTACGTGACCACTAGGTCTCTTGATGCCGTGGAAGAGGTGCTAGATTATTAGAGCCTCTGACACGCTGACCACCCCCTCCCCCTCCTTATCCCTACCCACCACCCTCCTTCTCGGTCTGGATAAAAGTGCACATTCACTCCCCCCCGTCCGTCCATCCGTCCCTTATGCTTCTCATTGACGGCTCAATTCCTGAAGGCCTCTCTAGTTAGTATCGCTCAAGCGGTGAATGCAAGCGACCTGGCCCTGCCACAGTCGTGATTCACTTGCCATCTCCTCCTCCACAGCGATCGACACACCGCCTTAAGTAATCGTCATTGCGGCAATTGATCCTACCTCTTGTCAGAGGTAGAACGGTACAGCTTTGGTCCTCCGGTTTGAGAGGAAATATCGGACACAGTCCACCGAGCAACGTACAAGATGCGATTACAACGGCTGTTCAAAAAGCCTGCTGCAGTACCTCGCCATAAACGAAATGATCGCGATTGCATTCGGAGTGTGTTCAGTAGACATTTGTTGGAGGCAAAACAACGTGTGACATGTAAACGTGTACATGGCTCGGTATTCAGGAGGAATGTACTTGCGGACAATGAGGCTCTGTGTCAAAACAAAGCACCATGCGTCCAGTCCTGATTGCGTTTATGCATCATGGAACACTAATGGAAATGGCTTAGCTAAAATGAAGGCATGCTCCCCATGTACAGGTGCAAACACCTAGATAGCATAACGTCTGACAAATTCATTTTAGGGGTGATGCCAAACGCCACTGAGCAGACAGTGTGAAATCTGATTCCTGCTGCCAATGTGCATGAAATTGGTTGATTTTGTTTACCCTTCATTTAAAGCTAGCCACCCCCATACAGTGATCTCATTCCCTACTGATAACATGGTTGATAACAAATAAGTGGGAAATTAATGAACACAACTCAATGCGATTTTCAAATGTTCTTTTTGGCATCACTTGTGGATTGGTGATTGTGTAATTCAATTTAAGAAGGTTGTTTAATTTCAGGTAAGTGAGACCCCCAGTTCACACACTGTAAACCAACAATGGAGATTACTGTATACATGAGCATGATTGTAATAATGTATATTTCCAAAGTTGTTCTTTAATCAATAACAAGGTTAGGATGCGCTCTCACAAAACAAAAGTTTTTTTTTTTTTTTAATTTAAGATAAATTGTAGTTAGTGCTTCCTTTAGACACACTGTACATACCTTGTTTTCTGGAACAGGCTTATGATGGTAATGTTACTATTTCACTTGCTTCACATCTCCAGAAATAACATTTAATTTGGTTACTGCATGACCTCTAGCCCTTAGCTTCCTTTTATGTCATAAGGCTGCCCACATAAGGTTACATAATGTCCTCAATTAGTTTTGCCATTATTGGTGTGTTCCAGAATTATGTTTTCCTTTCGACTGTGGGTATCCATAGTGTATTTACTGGAGGGCTAATGTCAGTGTAGGCACATATATTCATTACTGTGAGACTGGGTCATGCTCTGTATTGAGCTATGGTATTGCACTACATCCTCATACTGTAATAAAAGCTGAATGGAGCGTAGTAATCTGCAACAAGGGACCAGTGTTATTGGAAAATAATCTATTCACCTTGGCTAAAGTGAGACCATCGAATTTCTACAGCAAACATAATGAAGCCATGCAACCATCGCTCAAAATAATCACTGTTTATAACCCTCTTCTCCACCGTTCTTCTTCAGGAGGCTGAGTGAAGATCTTTCACATTTATATGCTACGGAAGGGCCGACGATCCAACAGGAATATTATTTTCCAACAATAGGTGTACAGTACCTGTACGAGAGGCGCTATGAGTGGCTCCTGGAGCTCGGGCAGCAGCTGCGTGACATTTGTGTGTAGCTTCTTCAAAGGGTAGGCCATGAATATCTACATGACTGTTAGCTCAAATGCCAGAGCAGCAGTTTGTCACACTCTCTCTCACACAGCTGGAGAAATGTGCGCTCGCTCTGCCAAGCCTGTTGAGCCTTCATCATCACCAGATGACAGTTGGTGGTCTAATTTAGCCTTCCATGGTGAATCTTGGGGTTTCCCTTCAAGATCATTTAATGGTCCGTAGAGCAAGAGTTGTCCAAGGTGAGACGTGGAGAAAAGAGATGAATAGAGAGTCTGACTCAAGCTTGGGTGTCAGAAGCCAGTCAATTTCACTGGACCTGCCCCACTGAAATCTAATTTCATGGTGGCTTCCTCATGCACCTTGGTCTTGTCATGGTGCTAATCTAATATCTCAGCCTTTAGATTGCTTTATGTTGCTAAACCTTCTGCCTCAATGTTAGCGTAATCATTTAGATTCAATTACAAAAACGACATGCTCGTTTAGATAATTGTTGCAGGCTAGCAAACTTGGATTGTTCTTTTGGGGCTTTGGTAGTAGCATGCTAAACCATTCACTTGACAACGTTTGATGAATGCATACCATATTAGTTAATTAACATATTATATATTTCAATTACTGTACTAAAAATTATCGTCATACCTGATTATTAATTTTAAAAAAGGGAATTCAAGCTTTCTCATTTTTAATATTAACACAAATTGACACACAACTTTATATAGCTTTACAGAATCTATATGGCATGATATTGATTTCATGAATCAAACCATTGTCATAATGTGTATGGTAAATGAACTGCATTTATACAGCACTGTTTCAACCTTCAGTTCAACTGTACAGTATTGACTCACATTCACCCATACAATCATACACCAATGATGCACAGTGGCTCAGTGGGTAGTCTCAGTGGAGAGCACTGTGGCCTCGCAGCAAGAAGGTCCCGGGTTTGAACCCTGGTTGTCTCGTCCTTTCTGTGTGGAGTTTGTATGTTCTCCTCGTGTCTGCGTGGGTTTTCCTTACTATCCAAAAAACCCTGTTAGGTCCACTTAGTAGTATAGCAGTTTGTTATTGTTTTGAGTCGGATCTACACATGACAAGGATTGAGAGATTGGCAAAGCATGGTGAGCTACTCCGTTTTTCAGATGGCATGCTATTAGCGCTATTGTAGCTGGATAGCGGAACACGTGCCAAAAGTCTACCGAAAACTGATACTTTCCAAATATAAGCAACGATATTAGACATACAAAGCACATTTAAACATTGAAAATAATATTTGCATATAATAATCATGCCTGAAAACAAATGTTGTTCAGTGTAGTTTTGCCATAAAATACCTTGCAATACTTTGCCTTGCCGGGTAACTTTTTCAGTTACCCGAAACGTTTATGTTTCACAAAGACTTACTTATTACCAACAACAAGTTATATATACAGTATTTGCACGTTATATAGCCTATTACACTCACCTGTCAGTGCCATTGACCAGTGACACTGGTTTCCATCTGGAGTTGGTCCCCGGGCGCTGCACAGTGGAACCCCACCCTCCCTTGAGGGATGGGTTAAATGCAGAGGATGAATTTCGCTACATGTATGTGACATGTTCTTTGGCACCACTTAGGGTTAGGTGACACTTGGTGAGGTGTTAGCGCGGTTCAACCCTGTGACTTCTGGATAACTTGTCACCCTGCTCTACCCAGTACGCCGCTGCATGGATGCACCAGCGACTCCATTGGTTGGAAGCACCCAGGCCCAGAACATCATGCGCTACCGCGTCGCTTTGCTGCTCCCTCGTCCAATAGCCTTTCATGCGCATCCATTCTGCGCCCGAAATGAAGGCATTACAGGGGGGCGATCAATATCCACTGATCGGTACAAGATATTTAGTTTGTTCATTAAATTACTAAGATTTGGGGATGGGGTGGGGGTAGACGGGATTTGTGTTATTTTTTTTCCCCCTACTCCTTCCATCCATGAGCAAGCTAGACAAACACACCCTCAGGAATAAGCCAATGGCTCAGCAAGAAAGCACCCGGTGTGGCAATTCAACCAAATCGATTCAGCATGGAATTCTGTAACCCTCCCCCCCCCATGCTCGCTCTCTCTCCCCCTCTCTATCTCCATCGCTCTCCCTCTCTCTCGCTCCCTCTCTCTCTCACCCTCCGTCTCTCACTCTCCATCTCTCTCATTCTCTCTCTCTCTCTCTCTCCACTCTGACTGCAAAACACATGAGAACACTTTGGTTTGGAAGGCAGGAACAGAAAAGGTACTGCAGACATTCACAGGTCTGCATTGCCTGTTTGAGCCAAGGTATTCGGATGTAGTATTCAGACAACCTGACCTGCCAGATTAATTGTTAGTCACAACTCCATCGGGGGAGCCGTCCATTGAAACAAATATTTAAAAAATACATGGCAGTTGATTGGATAAACCATCTGGTCGCTTTCGCTGTCAGCACATCTAAACCATGCCCATATAGCTATCAACACGAGGCTGATTGGAAAGTTTATCTACTCGGACACATTCAAATTGTTCCTAGGCTTTTCAGACTGATTCTCGAGGCTAAATTGAACTGAAGCTCATAAGATCAGGATGGTCTGGTGAGGCTATAGCGGCACCCAGACACAGGGCTGTGTATTGGGCGATGCAGGGGCCACAATTCGGTATATATTGTCATATATTGCGATACTGTAAGCCAGACGATATACAGTATTGAGATTTCTAATTTGTGGAAAACTGTCAAAGCAGTGCTAATGTGTAGTGCCGCTGCAAACAATAACAGAAACACTGATGTGACCTTGCTCAGGGACTGCAGGTGGAAATTAGATTCCCGCTGCCTCCCCCTGCCAGCTCTATCACCATGAGGGCGTGCGGTAGTCCCTGGGGCGTGTGACCAGTTTCGTCTGGGCGGGTTTTGACCCTCTTCCTTGGAGGTGGTCGTTTGGGGGGGCGGGACCGCCGTCCGGGGTCGGGTTCGGCCTCGGACTCACGGGGCCCAGGGGACGCTGGCTCTGCCTGCACTAGGGTGGGGAGGTGACATCTGGCTGGGTTGGGTGGCTGTCGTTCCTGGTTCTCCCATGTTCTCTCTCCCTGGCGGTGGGGAGCTTCCCTGCACGGTTCTCTGCTACTCTCCCTAGGGACGGGGCATGGCTGTCCCCGGGACAGGGGGTCTCGGGTCCTTTGCGCTACGGGGGGTCGCGGGAGGGCCTGGATTCTGAGGTTCTTGCCGGCCTGTCTTATTTTATCGATACCGTGATTGAGCGAATCAAAACAGTATCGCAAACCGTTATATTGTATCGGTGTATCGATATTTTCTTACAGCCCTACCCAGGCAGCGAGGCTAGCATTCAGAGGCACCTTTCTGTGACCGTTACCTGCGTCTCCTCTCATTCACATCAGGTTTGAGCCTTCAGCACGTCTTCACACGTTATAATGAATACAAATCACAATTTGAACAATGTAGGTTTGGCCGGGGAAAATAAATTATGAATTTATAAAACAATTAATTGATTAGCTGTATAAAGGGTAATACATAATTTATATAATCTGCTGATTTTAATTAACACAGCTTTCTAGATACGTGGGAAAAGGGGTGCAATTATTTGTAGATAAAACAATTTAGGGAAATAAGTTAACAAAAGTTATTTGAAATTATGTAAATTTAGGATGAAACGTGTGAGAAGAGATATGTGGCTTGCCAGCTGCACAAGTCACAGAATTGGATTTATGAATTATGTCTTCAGAGATTCCTCCTCTTTAGACAAGAAAAGAAACTGAAACAACAAATGTTACCTTTTAGAAATAAATAGATATTTTCTTTCTACAACCGCTAAAGACTTAACTGTGCTGCTCAAAGTCACAAGAAGAAACATCTGCTGTGAAACACATTCAGTAGCTCTGAAACGCACTTTTGCTTTCCTCTAGGCTTTTCAAGGCTTTGCATCAGGAAACCTTTTCATATTACACAACCCATACCTTAAGGAACGCATTTAAAGCTGAGAGGAAGACAAAAACACAGAGCTAGACACCTGATGCTAAACATTGTGTCTTGCAATGACGAAGTGTAGTCTTTGTTACATGTTAATACATATAAATTATTAATTTTCTACTAATCTGGATTTGTAAAAGTTTAAACATAGGTTATTAGCCTAGCATTGAGGCCACTACCCAATACTGTACACTGTATATGTCACTAACACTAACACTTGCAGGGTTCTGCTTAATTATGCAGTATGTACAGTACTATGCATTTAAATCTCACTGACAGGTACTCACATTCTGTATGTAGTCAATATCCCACCAACAGGGTATTGTTCAGTGGAACACATACTTTTCTATCCTATCTTATCCTATTCTTAGCTGTGACCCAAGTGGATAGCAAACACTTTCATTTATTTAATTAACACAAAGTACAAGAGCACTTTAATTACTTAACAAACTGGTCTGAATGTTCAATGTGATAATATTTATCTTAGTAAACTGCTAACCACAGTTTGCATATGATAAAAAAAATAAACGTATTGTAATTAATGCTTGACAATTTACCTTTTTTGCTTTGATACTGTAAGTGTTAAAAACCATTATGGGGTCACAATTAAGCCTTTAACATACTTTAACTTATCTTCAGAGCAAATGTTAGCCCACCTACTACTTGTCACATACCCACAACCACTTTTACCACAGACAAAAGTGACTTTGACATTCAGTATATTTATGTTTCTTTTTAACAGATATTTGAAACAATGGAATACTTTGATAATAGTCTTCCTATCTCATGACATACTCTACATGGCATAATAATATTTTCTCAGTATGGTGAGTATCTTTGTGGGGACTGAAATAAAAAGCATACAGGGTCATTAAAAGTCAGGACAGATGAAAAAGTATAGGTCAGACCCTTGTACTGAATGCTGTTTTTCTTCTTCTTGCATAAGGTCCCTGACTAAATGAAGCTTTCATCCCCGCTCTGCTTTGTTAATCAACCATGTTATTGTTTTTAATTGGATAATTCATTCAGTCAAACTCAGCTAGTAATTACAGCTCTGCTTCATTTCTTTCACCAGGGGGATAAGGTCAGATTTCCGTGTATTTCTTTTTGTGGAAAATGGGAGGTCTTTAAAGTGTGAGGACTTTTTTATTTTTGGACAGCAGGTACTGTAGATATAACGATTGTGTATAAACAATATCATACACAAGCAATTATGAAGGCCATCTACTGTATAATAATTTCCACTGAGAACTGCACGTTATACATTGTCATGGGTGAACTTTCTTCTTGTCAAGTTCCTAAAATAATGGACAAGCTAAACTTTTTTGTACCATACCAGTGTTACCACATTAAAGATAAATGTGCAAATTGAAAACCTTTCTGTAACTGGTTGCAATTAATGTACTTACAGCATAACTGGCAAAACTGTGTTCACACTACAAGATTAAACATTTAGTGTGTCATTCAAAACAGAAAATGTTTATAAATTATTTGTTTTCAACAGAAAATGTTGTTTAAACAATGTGTGCCAAATTCAGACTAGTGCCATATTCTGAATGATAGATAGTTGGAATGATGTGATTAAGCATGCAACCATAGAATTCAACATAATCATGTAATCTGTGAATATGTGACTGACATATAATAAAGTAAATAAATCAATATAATTAGATGAAACCCAAATACCTGTTGCTATGCCTTTGTCCCGTATGTTCAATTTCCCAAGTCGTGTATAGCAAATATATTGTCAGTGCTATACAGTATATAAAGGCATGATGGTCCAATAATCAATATTGTTAGAAGCTGTGTGTGTGTGTGTGTGTGTGTGTGTGCGTGCGCGTGTGCGTGTGTGCGTGTGTGTGTGCTTTACAGTACTTATATCTATTTCTGATAAAGTGTATTCTATATTATCACTCTTTAAATGCATTTAATCAGATTTATTTATTTTTTGGTGAAATGTTTACTATTTCATTTAATATATTAATACTTGTGTTTTTACTAGTTATTTCCTTCAGTCTTTTTTCCTTCAAGCACTTTTATTTGCCACCGATTATGAAATGTGCTTTACAGTGAAACACACGTGCATGGTCTCGTGTTTGTGTTGCGTTCCTCCAGATAGCACGGCTGACGGTTCCTCCAAGCACATCCTCTGTGTGACCCTGAATGGGCAGCCAGTCGTGCATAATGGATGCCGTGACAATACAAACAAATGCGAACGTAATCCGAACAATAGCAATCTGTCTTGGCCGTGCTGTTTCGGTTTGGATTCTTTTTAGTCCTGCCTGAAAACAATGCATGTCCTGCTCTTTTTGTTCTGGCCACTGTCCACGACACAGTGGACAGAAATGACAGCACCAAGGTGCCCTAAGAGCTCAAATACTTCACTTACTGTCCCTCAATAAAAGGTATGTAAAACCTTAAAATACAACAAATCTAATGTAAGATACATTTGTAAGTTAAATTCAGTGGTTTGTCAGTGAAATATGTACAGTACAACAGGTACAATAATAAATGCTGTTATACTTTAATTACAATATACATGAATATAAAAGAGTGGTTAAGAATACCAAAGTCATCTGAGTCATCAGCTTTATAAGCTGCACATTCTATAACATTGTATCTTTGTCATCATTGGGTATGTGACTTATCTGGTTATTTGGAACAGGTCCTCCTATTGCTATTGGGACAATTTCTACCAGTTTTTAAGTTTAAATGTATGAAACATATAAACTTGTTATGGTAAAAACAAGGTTTCATTACAAACTCAGCAATGCCAGTGAATGCAATAAAACACATCTTTCTTTTTTAAAAGTGTGTTTAAAAAACAATCTCTGGTATTATGGGTCAATTTTGACCCAGTTGTAATTATAGTTTGTTTATACAGACTGAGGCATACAAACTATCTTACCTAACTATCTATCTTATCTATCTAAGTATCAAACAATGACACAAACACTAAAATAACAGTAACACAACTTTTGAATAATAGTGTGTCAGAATGTAACACTTTCTGCTTTATACAAATATTTAAATTATATGTCATGCCAAGAAAGCATATTGACTTGAATTAGTTCGTAGAGTGGCATGCAGCAAGTAAGATCCCAGACATATGATCCCATGCATGCAGCCCTGCACTCTATTTTACTCACACACCCAAGCACACACAGATACAGAACACCTACATGGCCGATAGTTGCTTCCCTACTGTGTAGGTCCTGTAGGACTACATACATACAACGGTATTGTCTGATATTCGTCTCGTTGACTGCAATCGGCCTACCAGTGAATGCCAGTGGCCAGTGTTTATCTGTTGTGTTGCAATAATCTTGCTCTGACATGGGAGAAGATCCAACGATACCAGCTATAACAGCAACGGATTGTCATGAGCATTGTGTAAGAGGGCAATGGGAGCCGTGCACACGTTGTTTGTTTTCAAATACAACTTTGTAATGTAACTTTGGCCAATGCGGGAGTCTTTCACCAACATCGTTATTGCCAAAATATAGAGTTTTATATGGAATTATCTCCTTTTTTCATACACATAAGACTTTGACCAATTTCTCTGCTCAGGGCACCATATATTTACAAAGAAAATAGTTGTTTGCTGCTTAGAGTTTAAATATCAAATAGAGCACACTATTTAGCACCCTTAAGAGTGTGAATAGCAGTTAAATATACAGTAATACATCCAATTTGTTCTCAATACTGACTGAGATGCCTGGGTGTATTAGCCTTGCGAGACCATCCTCTTAACTTCATGTTTTCAGTAATTCCAGAAGGAAAGACATTCAATTCTTGCAATTGATTTGACCAATCAGTGTCATACTGATAGCTAGGGGCGTGGTTTATGTGCCGACACTCAGATAGTTCATCCAATTAACTGCCAAGTATTATTTGAAAGGGCCTGCCCTTTTCAAACCATTTCGATGGACGGCTTGTGGATGATATGGCTGTGTTGCTTATGGAAAGGGACTTCGCCCAAGCACGTCTGCTTCACATTGCACAAACACCTTCCCACTGACTGGGCATGTGTTGCAGTATATATTACTTTCTTGCCGTGCCTTTTATTTGTACATGTCTAATAAATGTATAATCATTAACAGTGGAAGGTAATTTTCTTTGTGTCTTCTTCAAAGTTTTCGTCAAATTTAAAATAAGTTTGGTCTTTATTGTGTAAACTCTCTGGACGTAATACCCCACTAGACACATGTTTATACACACTGCAATGGTGTTCTTTATACAAAATCAAACCTGGACATTGAATGCTTTTAGACAGGAGGTCACAAATCCCCCAGTCACCCAACATAAAGAAGTGGTTTAAAGAAGGGCAGATGCCACTACAGCTGTTTTTATGGCTTTGACACCTACAATAGGCCAACTATAGTTTGAATAAAAGTTAGAAACCTGGGTGTTTTCCCTTTCCGTATTTAGAGGTGTTTAAAACATGCCTCTAACCTTGGCTTTAACATTAGGGAACATAATTAATTAATAGGCTTTAGACTGTATTCCCTTTGTCAGGTGAACACAAGCGAGAAAATATTCACTGAGATTTGGCATTTTAGGGTGCTAGCGGGGAACGCAATACTTCTTGCTACCTTTACAATAATGGGAGTGATAGTGAGAATGAAGTGATTCATTCTTATAACATTATTGCATGTGACTACAGAACACCCTTTTAACATTAAACTAAGAAAGCTCTTCTACCAGAAACTGACATTGTAAGGCAGCTAGAATCCATCTGGCCAGGCTTCAGGTTATGTACTTGTGGCCAGAGCAACAGTGTGATTCAGCCCAATAAGTGTTCTGAGGACATTCTGGCAGCTGGTTGTATGGTTTAGGTGTGACAATTGGTTGAAGTTACTATGATAGAAGGTGATAGACAGACGATTCATCCAATCGCCTGCCAAATATAATTTTAAAGTACTCGCCCCTTTCCAGTTTCCAAAGATGAATTATCAAATGGTTTTATATAGCAGATGGTGCTTTGGTTTAAACAAAAGCTGATTCACACATACATGTCCATGTGAACAATTAAAATATACAATTAGTCACATTTAGATTATTTTGTTATTTAGGCTTTTATGAACATTGAAATAATGACTAAATGTTATTATGCTAAATGTTAGAGATACATCTAATTATAAAATGCAGTCATCTTAATTTGTTTAAACTGACAACCATATGCCCATGAAAACAAACTGCTACTGTATAGAAATGCCTAATAAAATGAATTACAATACATATGCTATTGCTACCTGAGCATATGGAGAAAAGTATCCACAGAGGTTAGTGATCAGTGATCTAACAAATGCGTTTTACATTTCCACATAAAGCCTCCGACATCTTCATCATCACTTTTCTTAATTCAGGGAAAATCAATTGCTCTTATTCTCTCTGTGAAACACAGTAGATATCAGCCTGCAGGCATCAGCATTGATCAGCTCTTTCTTCTTTTAGACCACCATAATGATTGAAATTTGGAAGGATATAAATATCTTTATAATAACAGGAGATTATACACAAATGCTGTTTTTTTATATGTAATGCAATCATTTCCATTTATTTTCCAGATTTAACTTTTGTGGTGGATTTTGCAGCCCCTCCTCCCACCACATAAGAATACAGTATGTCACTCAATAAAGGTCAAGGATGTTTGGCTTGTTGCTGCCGAGAGAACATTCGATCGACCAGCAGTTGTTTAGTCAAGTAAGAGGATTACCAACGAATGTCTGGTGAATTCCACACCAAACTAGAATGTGACAAGTGCTTCTTGTTAGAAGCACCATATTCCAGATAGTCTCGCAGAGCCAGCCTTTAGCTGTGTAAATTCTGGGACACAGCATTGGCTAACTGTGTCAAGACCGGCCTACGTGACAGCAGAGGTATTTTGAATGACAATGATGCAAACCAATTGCATAAATCAATGACTCATACTGAGGAATTTGTTGAAAAGTTAAAGACCTGAGTCTAGCTGTTTGCCAGTCATCTGTTAAATAAGTATATGAAACAGAAAGACAGACAGAAATTGTAAATAAAACACTGCACGATAGTGTAGTGCCATACTTTTATATATAAACAATAGACAATACTAAAAATCTAAAAATCTAAAAATCTGCTACTCCACTTCCTTCCTGCTTACAGGTGTCTATGTACGTAGTGTATATAGATGTTCAGCACCAGTTGCTAATGTGATGGCGTGCTGATGAATGGAAGAGGCTCAGACTATATTCCAGCTAACTCTGAACATTCAGTACATTCCATGCCAGCGTATGCAAATCAATACGTTTGCTAACAAACTGATCATTGAGGCATGCATTGATCAATTAGTTCCTGTGTCATCTGTTAGTTTCATCAGATTATTTGCAAGTAAATAAAATAGGCTGTGTTGTGTATTTGCTAGAGTGGACCAATGTGTAATTAATCATTACAGATGTTTAGTAAAGACGTCAACAGTGCATCCTCCATTGAGACTTCCCTACAGCTAAAATCTTTTGTTATATCCTCTCTTCCGTACTCCTAATTTAATTAAGTCATTAATCACTACAAGTATGATAAAGCTTCTCCATCCATTACAAGCAATAGGGCTGGGTGGAGCATGCTTGGAAATAACAAAACAAACAAGCTGTGAAAGGAAATGGAGATTTCTGTGAAAATATCAAAGCCAGTCTAAATTGAGATATTTCTTCATTGTTTGTTCACTATAGAACGGTCCATTTGAATGCCTAACTTGATATTTACACAATGCAACAAGATCTTAGAAGATTTCTATGCTATGTTTCGATTTTAGGAAGTTTTGTCAACATTTTTGTCTGTCCCCAAGAAGCCCCCAACTTTTTATTAGGATAATTATGTGGTTAGAAACATTATTTATCTTCAAAAAACTGAACAAACCTTATTCAATTAATCGTTATGGCCTCCAGCCTCTATAATAGAGATGTAAAAATAAATGAATGCCAATGAGGTTCAGGCTCACAAGAGTCTGCTGGTGTTATTGATTATAATATTACCTACTAATTATCCATAGATGAAGAGGCAAGGTCACTAGCTTCTCCAAAACATTGAGGGATATTATATGAATAACTCATCTCATTGCCCTTGTGTGTTATATCACATCATTCCAACTGAAGTACAAGGGTTGGGCTTGTGTAAAAATATACTAATTCACTACTAGGACTAGGTGGAGAGATCATATCTCCACACTGGCCTGGGAATGCCTCAGCATCCCCCAGTCAGAGCTGGATAATGTGGCTCAGAAAAGAGAAGTTTGGGGTCCCTTGCTGGAGCTGCTGCCCCGGCGACCCGACTATGTAGATGAAGATGGATGGATGGAAATACTAATTCATATAATATAATAATATAGTAAACAGAACAGAAGCCTATCTAGACAGCTCCTTTTAAAATGATCCAAAACAGCTGAAGATTTATGATGAAAATATAATGGTAGAATGACCTTATTCTTCTAATTAATACATTTAAAAAGTGAATAATCAATAACTTTCATTGCAAATGTTTTGATAGATTAGATTAGTCTAAACCATAGATAGATGACTACATACACAGGTATAAGATCCAGAGTGTAATTGCTTATTCCTTTCTTTTGCACACACACACACACACACACACACGCACACACACACACACTACTGTATGTATGTATACATATACTGTACATATGTACACAATTTAGCAGACGATTTTATCCCTATCTTACAACAGTGGGAGAGATCATACACCAGTTGTCGTAGCAACCAACATTCGGTTAACATAATGACAGCAGCGTGTCATCTGGGTTAACTATTTTATAAATTTACTACATACAATATAGGACGACATTTACTACAATATCTACAGTAATATAGGAGGAAATTTACTACAATATGTACAGTAATATAGCAGGACAATTACTACAATATCTACAGTAATATAGGAGGACATTTACTACAATATCTACAGTAATATAGGAGAACATTTACT
Source organism: Typhlichthys eigenmanni (assembly GCA_027564635.1). Taxonomy (NCBI): domain Eukaryota; kingdom Metazoa; phylum Chordata; class Actinopteri; order Percopsiformes; family Amblyopsidae; genus Typhlichthys; species Typhlichthys eigenmanni. The sequence goes on from JAODUK010047215.1 coordinate 18,424, forward strand.
ACAATATCTAATATAGCAGGACATTTACTACATACAATATCTGATTCAGCAATACATTTATCCATCCATCCATCCATCTTCTCCCGCTTATCCGTAGTCGGGTCGCGGGGTCAGCAGCTTCAGCAAAGGACCCCAAACTTCCCTTTCTGCAATACATTTATATGATATATAATATACAAGGACATTTACTACAATATCTAATATACCAGGACATTTACTACATACAATATCTAATGTAGCAATACATAATTGCTAGATGTATAAGTACCAACAAAGTGGCAAAAGTCTACGAACTTAGCAAGGACATCTATCCATCTTGGCAAACAATGCAGACTTGGCTTGGCAATGCAGAGTGCTATCGCAGCAAACACATGCACTGTCTCAGGGCCCTATAGGTTACAGGGGAGCAGGTTTAATCAATTCCACATGACATCTGAACATCACTGTGAATAGCGCTTACATTGCAGTGGCCTTAAACCAATCACCTGACCTTAAACCATACACATGACCTTAAACCAATTACCTGACCTTAAACCAATCACATGACCTTAAAAGCCTGTGGCTGTGGTGGGTTGGGATGGAGCCATAGTTGTTAAGAGTCACAAAGGCAGATAAATTAACACAGTCAGAAGTGTTTCCAATTTTTAGGATGACTTGGCATGAGAGAGATTGACAAAGATGGACCGAAACAGCTAGATTTCTTTTGGCACAATGTATTGAAGTCAATGTACAACATAAAATAAAATAAATATATATGTTAGTTTGACACAGGACGCGGACAGCTGGGTTCACGGAAATGTATTAAGCCTATTCTTATACTAAGAACCTCTTTTCAATGGAAATCTTAATTTTGCCACACCGCGTGTAGCGGGACCGGCCAATATGAGCAAATGCTGCTGACTGACTGACTGACTGACTGACTGAGGGACCTGGTTAACAAGTGCATACGCTACATTCTCGAGTAGACAGCAGGTGGTGGTTATGCACCACGTGCAACATTCCCCACTGGAACAGAGTTTTGCACACTTTTAAATCCCATACTGGTATTAGCCTGTGGTGTTGGTTCATGCCTGTGGCCAGCTGAACCAGGCTTGCCTAGGTTTAAATTGTTCTTTTAGTCTTGGACTTAATCCATGTCTGTGAAACCGCCCATAAGAAAGTGGCACACAGCAAATGCATGAGAGTGAGAGAGACAAACCCTCTGTGACGTCACCATAGACTGTATATATAAATGGACAGACCCTCTGTGACGTCACCATAGACTGTAT
>JAODUK010047226.1:0-19691 GCA_027564635.1 Typhlichthys eigenmanni
GTGGAATTGTTTGACAATTGAAATGCTATTTGGGATTGCATTTTCATTTGAATTTAGTCCTCTATGGACTTCCATAGTTCTAAGCCTTATCCTGTTGTCCTGTTAAGTTGGTAAAGAATTGACAATTTTGACTGAAGCTGTAATTTTCTGGTTTTGCTGACGTATGACCCTCATCTAACCTATATTTATACAAACATTTGAGTATTCCTTCTAATCCACTGTACAGTGCATCCAGAAAGTATTCACAGCGCTTCACTTATTAGTTATTAAGAATGAGTTATGGGCAGTTGTTAATTGTCTTCTCTTTTTCTCCAGTGAGATTAATCAAAAGAAGCCGACAGACTGAGTTAGATGGATCTAACTCACAGGCTATAGTCTACCAACAGCATCTTAAAACTCAGATTCAGAATGTATACTGAATGGTGTGACGGTAGTTACCTCATTTGGTGTTTCAAATCCTGGATTAGTCTGTGATGACGCTAACTGACATGTCGCAAATGAGTAGGCTAGGCTAAATAGCCTTATGTTAAAAAATTTTGCATGCTCTGGACTGGACTGTGTTGCCAATTTTACGTGTTCAGTATCATGCCTAAAGGCTATTTTTGCAGTAGGCTGCTGTATTTTGTTGCTGCTTATTTGTCTGGAGAGCACTAGAACGCACTACATTTATGCACACATTTTTTTTTCTTTCCATGTCTCACGGAGGATACCTCCTGACCCTCCAGACCCTCCCAGTAATTACATTATAAAATAATTATAATAAATATATGTATAAAACAAATTCACTGTCTAGAATTTTCAGCACCTCTAAAGTAGGGCTGGGCGATATACCGGTATATCGGAATTTTTTCAAAAGAGATATAGAGATAAAGAGATGTAGTTATATTATGCATCTATTAACTTTTTCGATCTGTTGGTCTATCCCCCCCATGCCTGCACTTGACCTAAGGAGTGGAGTCAGGAGCGAGTGATTTAGTGCATTCAGAGTGTCGAAGGTACGGAGACGCCAGAGAAAGCTCACATGTCAATTAATGTCGCAAAAAAACAAAAATGTCACATTTCAATCGGGTTTCCTGTTTTTTCTCTATGCTTGAAGATTTAGCCACTTTATAGAAAATACCAATATATATCATGTATCGGTATTCAACCTAAATATATCGGATATTATTTTTGGTCCATATCGCCCAGCCCTACCTCCAAGTGAAAATGTATTCCCACACCGCTGTAGGAAATGATCTGTCAACATAAAAATAGTATTTATAAAAGACTGGCTGAACAACAAAGAAATCCCATAGGAAAACACTTAAGATACACAATAAGATTTAGGCTACAACAAGGCTTGGACTAGCAACTGGGCGTCTTTTAGCGACAGCCTAATTACCATTTCTGTCATCGCGATTGTGCGTGTTCCATGCATAGGGTTGGGTACCGAAACTCGGTTCCAAGTTGGAACCGAACACAAAATGTCAAGAACCGGGTAGCTTTAAAATAAATAATATTTAGGTTCTGCTTATTGGTTCCAAAATGCGATTTAATTACATCAATTATTAGAAATAGCTTTAGCTGATGCGTAGCCATCTGATTATCACGCTGTACGCTTCATCGCTGCAGTGTATTTCAGAACCTAGCATACATGTACATCGCCAGTGTGAAAGATGGATCTCGCTTAACGGTCAAAAGCGTGGCCTCATTTTAAGATAGAAAATGGCGACAAGGCAAGTTGCGCATTTTATCTTTTGATCTGCCAGCAACTGAAATACTGTCACGTAATTTTAACAATTTTACTTAACTTGCATGCAATGCAAAAATGCCAGCATGCCCAAACTGGCGGGACACTTCTGTTTACCTCTTTGAGGCGTCTGTTTCTTCTTTTTTTCCTAACCCAAATCCATCAGATCAACTTCCTTATGACGAAAGCGATCACAACAAACAAAATCAAATGAACCCTAGCTCCCTCTGCTCCAGCTCTACTTGTAGTGGAGCTGTATGCGGCGTGTAAAGCACCAGCATAACCAGCTAGAGCTGAAGCCAGGCTAAAACAATTAATATTGTTTTCTAGCGTTATGAGCATACAACGTTTTATTATTTTTTACTTTGACTTAACAATGCGCACCGCCGCTGATCTAAAAATAGATTGTATTTTTGTTCTCTGAACAACGATAGGCCTATGCCTAGTTAAACTCAAAAGGTTGACAATGCATGTAACATTGTCCAGGTCATTACATGATCATGAACTGAACTATCAGATGAAAGAAACTCACAAAATGAATATGATAATTCTACAGGTTGGATTAAATTCCAATGCAGACCTTAAACAAGATTAATACTGTAATATATTGACATACAAGGTCATCTTTGGTGCACCTAGGCCTAAATGATCATGTTAGTTAATACAGTTGTGATATTGAATTTAATCCAGCTGGTAAACACATGATTTGTTAATTTACTCACCTTTGTAAACTGTTCTTATATATTCTATGCTGTAAACATACATTATGTAATTATAATAATTAGATGCATTAACACATATCCACATTTAAAAAGGCCTTATTTATCAAATTTTTTTATAAATGAAGGGAAAAAGAACCCTTCCTGAATCCTGTCAGTGTCACCATTGACCTTGATTTGACAGATTATATCCTAAATGATGTCAGGTAATGTTCCCTCTTGAAATAAGTTGCATTTCTTCTCCCAAAATTACTGGAATCGGAAACGGGAATCGATAAGAACCGGAATCGATAAGCAGAATCTGAATCGAAACCGGAATCGATTAAATTCAAACGATACCCAACCCTATCCATGTACAAGCGCATGCTCGTGCGAGGACGCTCTTTCAGCTACCTTCTGAGTCTGCACGGACAACCCAGAAAACAGCAACAAGGAAGTTGCATGACTATTACTGACAGCTAGTAAAGAGCGAACTACAACACTGACACCAAAATCTAGTATCCTAGTACATGCATTATCAAATGTAGACCTTTCTAGCTACCTTGGTAGCTTTACGCCGAAGCCCCACTACCTATGGGGTATGCGAGGTGATCTGAAGAGGGCTGTGCAAAGGCGATGTCCTTGCAGTCTGACAGATTTGGAGCACTTTTGCAAAGTGCAAAGAAGAGTGGGCAAATATTGCCACATCAAGATGTGCCATGCTAATAAAGCGTAACAGTGACCGCCCAGTTTTTTGGGGGCTCTGGTGCCGGAAGAAAATTTCTCATAAATTTTCTCCATTTACTTTTCGTAAAATCCTTATTTAAAATAGTTTTAAGCCTGGAACCAAGCCATCCAGCTACGAGAGTGATCGTGACCATAAACAATTTGATTTGGAGCAAAACACATTTAACAAAAATGGACAAAAGTCAAAGGTACAAGACTGTGTACATAACATATTGTAATAGTGAAGGAACTGCGCATCCCATAACCCATTGCGAATCCCAGACAATGACTATTCTTCCTTGGTTCTTCTTTATTAGTTATCAGAGTGTGTGTATATTATACCATTATAATAGTTAACACAATAGTTTTCATATTATTTATACTTCTAATGTAAACAATCATACTTTCAGTGCTAGCAATACTCACTAGCCGATATGACAGGGTTTTAAACATTTCCATGGTAACAAAGAGGCACCGATCTTCTCTGAGTTCCGAACAGCTCCAAAGCGCTCGCGAGATTAGAATGGCCACTATTAAGCTAAAAAATATGTCAGTTTACACATTGCCGATATTCATGTGTATGGGGTCATTTACTATAATGTAGGGCTGCACCTGCACAATTAATCGAATATCGATCTCGATTACGATTTTGGCTTCAACAATTAAATGAACATGATCGACTGCGATATTGATGTTGAAAATGCGTGCTCTGCTCATACAAAACTCTATGTATCAAATCAAGCGTTCCTAGTCACCCGCCAACAGCAGCCGATTTGGCTTCACACGCACCTTCCAACAACATCAAGTGGATGTGCAAAACCTTCCTAGATGTTGCGAGGCAGCAGTCCGAGTAGAAAAGTAATAGAAAGTATGACTGTCACAAGAACCGATACTTCGATACCAAGTCGATGCCAAAATTCTGAAAACATAACGGTACCTGTACTCGTTATTGTACAGTACCGTAGGTACCGAATATCCAATCTGGGAGCGTACGGTACCATGGAAGTGTAGCTGCAGCTCTGCCTCCAGTCTTCGAAAAGAAAAACAGCAAGGCTACTTTGTGTTTCAGGCGGATTATCAGGGATTACTACAGTCACAAAAAACAGTACCGTAAACTATGCAAACGGTGCTTTCGAACTTTCCAGCCGTAGTTTCTATCTTACTGGTTGAGTAAAAAGTAAACAGTTCCGCAGTTCCACTATTTTCATGTGACATCAATGGTTGGTTGATAAACATAATCGCCTGGCGAAAGCAAAACAAAATTAGCCTTGAAGCGAATAAAATTATCTAGAATATGTTGCATATTTGCATTGCAAACATTCACTTGTGTATGCTGTAATTTACTACAATGCATTTGAACGGACGCTTTTTCACCTTGCGCTTGCCAGTACCTCCAGAGCACCGCCATGGATCGCAGTGAATCTTTACCCGCCCTAGGAGCACTCTCGTGCGGGCACCGAGTCACGGAGTCGGTGGTACTTCCTCAGAGCCCACTCACTGGTATTGGTATCGACTACTAGATTTCTGGTATCGTGACATCCCTGATAGAAAGACAGCAGACCAGCAAAACAAAAAATCTAATGACAGCAATGTTTGTAGTACTACTGTAATCGTATTCTTTGATGGCATATTTATTTTTAGTTGGCCTATATTTTATGCACAATTTTTATTTTGCTTCACTGATGCACTTTAATGACCAATTTTATTTTGAAGCTAATATTTGTAACTTAGCAGGAATATAGCACAAGATAAAAGTGATTTCCGTGGTCTGTTTATAATGTGAGTGTAATAAAAATACATTGTTAATAAAATCAATGAATAATTGTGATAAATAATCGTGATCTCAATATTGATCAAAATAATTGTGATTAGTATTTTGGCCATATTCGTGCAGCCCTACTATAATGCATTAATTATAGTTATTAACGGTCGCTTTTTTGCATCGCTTTTTCATGTACCGTAGCGCTTGGTGTAAAAGGGCCTTCATACATGTATTAAAGATTGTGTAAAGCAGACATACATTTGTGTTTTGAGTTTGTCACACCACAGAAAAAGATAATATTAACCACCGAACTAAATTTGAATTAACAAAAATTTGGCAAGTATATAAAATTACGTTTCAAAAGTGGGAAAATATAACCAGCATTACCTGTTCTCAAGCACTAGGGGTGTGTCAGCAGAAGGCGCTGTAACAACACCCATTGCGTGTTCTACAGTAAACTCCATACCACGGCGTTGTGCCTAAAAGGTATCCTCAGCCGAACATTGAATGGAAATGTAGATGTGCATTTTATGAGTTTAAACAGATGTATTCTGGTACAAAGGATTTTTTTCCGTTTTTAGATACCTTGAGATGCTGAGTAAATCTACCCTGCAGCTGTTGAATTGGATTTTTTCCATTTGGATATGTGGTTTATATTTTCTTTTGGAAAGAGGATTGGACTACATAAAGACAGTTGGATTATTTGGATGCTGATTTGAAAACGAGAATGCCTACTGGATTTGGCAGCTGGGTGAGCAGGTATGCTAGGCTACTAAACCAGTAGCTTTCAAATAATGCACATTGACTCTGAACCACCTTGTGTGCTTATTTATGCAATGAAGGCATAGCTATCAGACTGTATTATGTTAAAGGACAGTAAGTGATTTAGCTATGGAAGTGTAGGCTGTCAATTTAGTAGGCTAATAACTTGCATTGGAGCAGGATAAATACTGAGCTGATTCAAACACTCTACCATTATATATCCTCATGCCGTTATGGGGTGGGGTATGCAAACTGGGGACCCATCTACGCATATATTCCCCCATTTCTGGCCCTCCCAAAAAATCTTGAACATAGAAACAATGAAATACAGTTTAAAAGTCTAACTCTACAATACAATACTAAATAGTTAACGGAGTTCTCACATGTTTAAAATAATGGATTTCTAACAAAGTATTTCCAAGTAAATCTCTCCATTTGCTTTACACGATCTTTAATGTAGGACTACAACACGCTAGCATCATGGGCGGAAGAGAGGCTGAGACTAGTGTGTCCCAGACTTTAATAAAGGCGCCAATCACATACGACAATCTCCACTTACCAGTCATAGGCTACCTGGATTTCCTCTGGGCGGAACTTTTGAAAACTGACCAGACGAAAAATGGAAAGTCAGAAAAAGTGTTAGATGTTCTGCAGCAAGAGGAAAACGTTCCACCCTACGAATCTAACAGTGTCCTGCAACTTTTGACCAGTAGGCATACAATCGCTATGCACTTGTTTAGATGTCCTGCGATCCAGAAAATAAAATATCAATGATTTCAGATGCATGAATAAACGTCACTTCCGCTATCAGTCGCGGACCCCGTTCGCGTCATTTGCCCAATCCCGCAAAAATAACTTAATATGAGTTTTATATAATTGCAGTTTTTATAAAGTAAATATGTTTTTGTTTTTTTTGTTATGTTTATCAGATGTTAAAAAAAAAACACGTCTATCCAAAAATACAAGACCCAAAATGATTACAATTGAAAAATACAATAGGCCTATATTAAACAAAATATGTCCTTTCAAATATTTACAAATATTTACAATAATTTTTTACTTTCAGAATAAATACCATAACATTTTTTCCACGGTAAATAGAGGGAATTATATTATGCCCATTATTTTTGTTAGTGGGAGGGGAGTTTTTACCCAAAACAGCTGTACAGTAGCGACATATACAGTATGCTATAGCCTGATCTAAGCAATAACATTATATTATCAATATTCTACTTAAACAAACGACACATAACTTTACTGTAGACCGTATATAGATATACAGTAGTACTATGCAAAACAATAGGTAAGTTATGGGCTTATTCATGTTTGGGGGTAATGGACTGTGTTATTAACAAATGTTCTTGTTGGAATACCTAGCTTTGGAATAGTTAGCATGTAGTCTCTCACATTTAGCTGCAGGTGTATCCCATTCATGCCTTTTTATAATTATAATTATTTTGATCTTCGATTACTTCTTAATAATCTATATATCTTTTCTATTAATGCTATTGTATATTTTAGCAACAGTAGTCTACTTATTGTCTGTTTAACACGCAAGTGTTTAGTCTGCGTACTGAGATAGCATCCAGTTTTCTTTTTATTCCTGCTGTTTGGCAACTTATTCAAACAATCTATCGTATTTGTACAGCATTATACATTTCCCGAAATTTATTGCTTGACATGGGTGTTTGACTATCCCTGTATACTAGTAGGCCTACATCTGTTTGACAAGATGGTGAACTGGTCTACCTTGTTCTGTTTTGTCAGAATTTTCAGCACACCCAACGTTAAAGGAGAGCCTCTGTTTATCTTTAGTCAGCTTAGTCTATGCATGCCACATTATACTGTATTTCTTGCTAATTGTCAGCAGCCACAGTTTCAGGATTCCCACTTGTAATGGAATTTCTGGAATATTATGTCATTTTAAAAAAGCCTATGCAAAACATGTAATATCAGATGATTGTATTTGCAGCATGTGTACATTTTAGTCAAAATATTACTGGGTGTGGTATTACATTTTCAGATGTCTGAAAACATTTTGAAACTATTGTTCTGTATGTATACATGAGTACATGAACTATCACCGCATTCATTTTTGTTTTTCTTATTTTGTTTTGCTTAACGTTGCCATGCTGACTGTCCTTTTTTACATGTTCTTCTGGCCTGTTTTTACATTTAATATAGGCATAGGTCATGGAAATTCAGATTTTAGAGTCAGTGAAAGTAAGGGAATTTGATATTTGACTTGGAGTAATAACCGTTGAGTAAGAACAGTTTTAAACAAGACCTGAATATTAAAACTAGTTGTAGAAGATCCAGACTAGGTGAAAGTGTAGCCTAAATTCTAACAAACAACAAACCTTACAGTAAAAAGCACAGGGTAGCCATCCATATCAGGAAAGTATCAGGGAAAAGCATTTCCACATTCATTTGTTTTTATTTACTGTGATTAATTTCAACAATCAAATTTCAGTAAAAAAAAACATGCAAACATGTGTTATTGTACAGATGCTGAACTGTTGATATTAAAGCCAAAATTAAACAAAAATAAATAAATAAATAAATAATGTTTTGAAACTCACAAAAGTAACCAGTGCTGATGGCCCAGCCTTGCTACTCCTTCTCCTTAAAGCTGTTATAGCCACACACACTTTGGTGGACAGTTGTGTTTCAATATAAACTTTGAGCTGAGGCTTTTGTGTGTCTGGGGGTGCTAGCATAACTCAATTGGGGAATTAGTTATGGGCATTTGTATAATCGTCTTCTCTTTTTCTCCAGTGAGATGAATCAAACGGAGCAAGGGACGACTAACATGCCTATAGATACAACAACAGCAGGTAAAGTTTGGTTGTCACGGTGCAATACAAATATTTCTTATTTTTTTAGTAACACATTAATATATCAGAGGTCTCAATTATCTGAAAATACTCTGAGGTCTACTTATATTATGTTAGTTGCTATTAAACAAGAGTTTGTGACTGAACAGGAGTCATAACACTATGTTGTTATATTATTCATGTATGCTATTATTGGAATTAAAAAATAGATATTATAGCTAAGCTAATATATAATGTAATATATAGTGTATATACATATATATACTGTATTAATATGTATATGTTTATGTATGTATATGTATATATTTACAGTATGTATGTACAGTATATACAGTATAAGTATATCTTAATCAGATGTTTTTATGCCTTTATATTTGCCTACAGTATATTCAGTGTAAAATGTCCTTGAGTGTCTTAAAAGGCGTCCAGAAATAAAATGTATTATTATTATTATTATTATTATTATTATATCTCGAGGCTGAACGTTTTTGCTGCATTCTGACAAACTGACAGTGGCAAAATGTTCTTTTGCAGATACCAGCAAGGAACCCCCAGAGACGCAGCCAGGCATGTTTGACAGACTGGCAGGAGGGCTGTTCAGCGCTACTAAAGGGGCTGTGGGGGCCACAGTGGGTGGTGTGGCCTGGATAGGAGGAAAGAGTGTGGACCTAACTAAGACTGCAGTCACTTCTGTAGCCGCCGTGCCAGGAATTGGAGTTGGACTGGTCAAAGGTGGAGTGTGTGCTGTGGCTGGTGGAGTGATGTCGGTTGGTTCTGCAGTGGCCAGCAAAGTTCCCATAGGAAGCAAGAAAAAAGACAAGTATGACTGATTGAAGAGAATGTTTTTGCTGTGTCTGCCAACATGCATTGAAAGGGCTCCTAAACAGCCTTGTGGTAAATAGTGGACTGAATATGAGTGTATATTCTTTGGTGATGGTGGAGGGGGTTTCTGCTTTACTTCCATGAATCAGCCAATCCCAGAGTGACCAATTTCTACTGTATGGCCAGCAAGCTTTAACACAATCTCAAAGGACTCCTGCTCAGCTAACAGCCTTTTTTCACTATTCATTAAAACAACATTTTGACTTTTGAGAGAAGATCTTTTTTTAATCACATTTCATAGCAAGAAAACAAGACAATTGCAAGACAATCAATGTTTAAAGCTGAATTTTGATTTACCGCAAAAACTACATTCCTGTAATTGGGCCTCAATGTGAAAGTCTCTATGCTATCTATGCTGCTGAGGTCAGGACATTGTCAGGTCAATGAATGTCAGTCAAGTGGGGACTGTACACATCCACAGGACCCTGATAAAATATAAACATAGGCATTGGGCATTCTGGAACAATATATGCTGACAATCTTTTGGATTTAGTAGACTTGCTGCATTCATTTTCAAAATGTTTGTTTCACCGATACACCAGCATCAAGTAACTGTTTTAACAAAATGAATGAGACTTTTCAGGATCATTCTGTGCAGAGTTTCATGATGTAAAATATTGCGTAGTACTGTACAATGTCTTGTTACACATACGCCATTTTCTTTATAAGTTGTATATCTTGGGTGATGCAATTTTTTAAATAAATAGTCTAAATATTACTTATTTTGCATTTATACATAGTATTCATATAAACTTTCCTATTTAACATTATAAAAGCTTTTATAATAAACAAATGTCACAAACTCAAAGTAAAATACATTGTTTCAATAGTTCTATGGATTCAATGGCTCACAATGTTTCATTAATTTCCACCACATCAGTGTGTACTGTTACCGTATTACCCTCAGAAGTATCTGGGGGAAATGCTTGAGTTATATATTTGATGAAGAAACATAGGATAATTTCCAGCAATGGGAAATAAATAAATACCATTAGAAAAGGCAAATTCATGGATAAAAATACTTAGATATATTTACACCTCGATAAAACTCAATATAATGGATCTAATGCTTATGTTGGAAATTTAAAACAGAACAAGGTACATACAGTTATGCATGCACTAGGGGAATGTCCAATGGTCTCTCCATTATGAAGGAATATGTCTATATGGGTAAATAGTCATGTTAAATGCCCAGATCACAAATGTTGTGTGTTTTTTGGGTACATTTGAGAAAATACACCATCAACACACATTGTATCCATCATCCATGATCTTGATCTCTTATCCGTGAGGGTTACGTTGGCAACCGTGTCATCAGAGCAGCCCAGGTATTCCTGTCTGCAGCAGGGATACCAGCTCCTTCCCCAGTCACTTACAGGCCAGCTGGGAGATATAATCCCTCCAACATGTCCTGGCTCTGCCGCTGGGTCTCTTCTCAGTTGGTCATGCCTGGTACACCTCCAACGGGAGGCGGCCAGGGGGCATCCTTACCAGATGCCAAAACCACCTCAACTGGCTCCTCTCAATGCGGAGGAGCAGTGGCTGTCACCCGCGTCACCACGCTCCTCACCCGAGCACAGAGAGTCATTTCATTTTGACCGCTTGTATCCACAACCTTTCAGTCACTACTCAAACAAAGCATGTGACCATTGGTGAGGGTAGGAATACAGCTCAACTTCCCTCACTACGACAGTACCCAGCCATCTGTCAATCTCCCATATTCCCACAGTAGGCATACCTACCACAGAATGTGTCAAGTCCTGTCCACAAAACACAAGTACTGGACTGATATACTTCCAGGCTGCCTCAAATATCTGTGAGAGGAGACAGAGCTGGTCCATTGTTCCACACTTTGGACATAATCTGCATTGTTCCTTCTGAATCTTTGGTTTGACTAACAGCCACAATCTCCTTTACAGCACCTTGGAATAAGCTTTTTCCGGGAGGCTGAGGAGTGTGACTACCCGATAGTTGGACCACACCCTCCGGTCAGCTCTTTGAAAGATTGGTACCGTTACCCGGCCCGCTATTCCAAGGGTATTGGTCTGGAAGTCCACTGTAACTATTTATGTACATTTATGTTGCTGTTATTATTGTATGCTTGTTTATGCCTGTCCTTGCAGTATTCCTGCAACTGGTTCATGTATTTTATTATTACCAGGATTGAAAACTGTAATTCTAAAAAAAGGAACATCTGAGTTACTCAGCCTAGTCACAACTTCTCGCTATCCTGATGCTGCAGTGTTGGATGAGCTACCTGCCTGTCAGGACAGATCCACCTGGATGCCTTAGACAGTGCCACTGACCTATACTTCATAATACACAAATTAACCTATTGATCATGTCTGTCTCTATTTCTATAGCGGGCAGGCTATTCTTGGTCTGGGTGTTTCACTCCCATCCAAATGGTCTTCCTGTAAGCATCACTGATCAATATGTCTAACCTCTGCCCCTTAATTGCATTGTACTTTGTATTAAAGCAATTGTTAAATGACATACAGTAAATGCACACTCCTCAATTCCAATATAACGCCCCCACACCCCCACATTTACATGACATTTATATTTTGAAACAATTGGTCAATAGTGTGACTAGGAGGGAGGAGAAAGGGAGATGTTGCTGTAGTGGGAGGTATAAACAGGAAGAGGACACATGGCACCTTCCCCAATGTCTCTCTCCCACTGCTTCATGTCTATCTCCCAACAAAAAGCTAAAAAGAGAGAAAGATAATAGCTCCACTATTGGGACACACATTGCCATGGCTAGGATATTGTTGTGTGGTGCAATACTTTGTTTTCCCATTTTCAGAGCCAGGGCTGTATAGAAACACCAGAGTGGCTCACAATCGCTTACTACACCTTTAATAATGGTATGAAATAAATGTTACATAATGGAACACAGTATTATTCTTTAGTAAGATATTTGGTTTCCACCTTTTTTCGGTTGGAGTTGGAATTTGACATCTTTAACTTTCAACTTTGAGACTTATTCCAATATGTCAAGTAATGACTCTTAAACTGAATATATGTACAGTATGAGCTTTATTTATTGACAAAGGGGCCTCTAAACTGTTTAGGGAGTACACAGGTAAGGTTAAATACCTACAAAAACAGTTTTAATGTTTATTCTGTGATACAATGTGTATTTGACTTTCATGCAGAAATTATGGCATGGCAAAGGTTTTATGTTATTTAAACAGGTTTGTCTGAGAAAACGCAGTTTTGGAAAATTTACTTAATGGAGACAACCACCCCACATTTGTTTAAGAATCTAATTTAAAAAAACAATTTCTGTTGCTAAATGTTTTTTTCTGAATCAATAGGTTTCCTTTCATTAAAGATTTCAGGGACATCCACCTGTACTTCTGTTAAATTGTCATGATCAAGGGTCCACTTGAAACCACAGTCATAGGCTCTTGGGATGCAACATCTCTCTCTGCAGACATATACAGCATTGTTAGATACATACAGTACACCGAAAACATAACAAACTGTCTACAATTTGACCCTTACTTTTTCTGTTGGTGCATGCATGAACACATGACTGGGCTGTTGAAGGGACGCACACAGCAGTGCTACAGTGAAGATACAGCTGCATAGGAAAAATACACGTTAGGACTTGTCAAATCATGGACAGCATGAGATAAATAGGCCTGGCTTAACATTCACCTGCTGCTGGAGGGGGCTCAGAGTCTGGTCCACGAAGGTAAACATCCAGAATATGAAACGCTTGTAGTGGTTTGGGAAATCGACTGCACCAGTAGCAACAGGAACCATAACAGATTGATAACGATCATCTTGATACGGGCACCTGGGTGATGATGATAATATGTCAATAAATTAAAACACTTTTTGATTTTACATTAAATTATACTTTTGTAAGAGCCATGACACTGTAGTTTCCTTACTTTAATATACCTGTATATATAATCAAGAAATACATGTTTAAATATTTAAGATGCATTTATGTTATGGATAATACATTGAAATATTGAATTCATAAATCAATATGTATATAAAATGTTTATTATACAGTATATCAAGAAACTGAAATAATTTGAGATTACATTCTACCTGTAGATTAAGATTTTCTCTGTAAAACAAAGTAAGACTAAAAGTACATTATATTGATTAATATAAAAAGTCAATTCCATGTAAAGAGAGAGTCTGTACACTCCAATTTACAATTTTTTCACAGCAATGACGAATCGTGGAGCCTCAAAACAGTTCCGCGAAGTTACCCGCAAATACTAAAAGTACCCTATAAATTATATTGTAAATGCAAATTGGTGCATTTATTGACTACTAATTACCCAAAAGTGAAGTTTTATATCTGAATCGATTCAAATTGCTTCCTGGATCTGTTTTGCATCTCCATGAACTGTGTGACCGTTGAAAATGTCGAGCTAAATGGTAAATGGTAAATTAACTGCTTTTATATAGCTGTTGGCGCAACTCTATCTTTCCATGGCTCTTGTGAAAGCTAGGAAGGACATAATATTTTAATGAAGAAGCTTTAGACGTATTTTATGATTATGACTTGTATCACTTTTAAGTGAGACATTACATACTTACTTTTAAATTAGATATTTTATATTATATCGAGTAAAATTCACTTACAATAATTTGGCTACTATTAGGAATAATTATAATAAGAACAATTACTTTAAAAATGTAAATATGTTGGTTCACAATGATTCCCTAAATTATCTTTTATATACTGTAGATAAACATTTGTGTTTGATTTTTCATTGCAATATATTTAGCATTTAGCAAGTGAGCAGATATAAGGGTGTGTAATGTATAATCTTTAACCAAACTAACAAGAATTAATCAAATTATAAAATCTTAAGAAACATAAGATTTACCCGTCAACCAGAATGTCCCACTGGGGCAGGCTGCTTGGAAGGGCACTGGTGGTTGTCCAACAGCGGCCAAGAGTTAAAACAAGGCTGGGATCAGTCTTAACCAAGATTCGAACTTCTGCATACACTGGGTCCCTTAGGACCTTGGTAACAGGATAGTCTGAATTTGCGTAGTAGGAGTTATAGGCCACATCCTCTGTAAGAGAATATGTTTTAGCTCATACACAACCATATACAATTTAGAACAGGGGTCAGCAGGGTCAGCAAAATGTTATAAAGTCAACTCGAATAGTACCTTCATTACAGCCCTTTACAGTACATTTTCCATTAGCCAGTCTTAGCTCTACTCTGATGGGTCCCAGAGCAGCAACTGGAAGAATAGGATTTTGACCTGGTTCTACTTCCACAACCAGAGTTTCAACATCAGCACCAATGTACCTGCACTGGAAGAGCACTCTGAAAGAAAACAAGGTGTTGCAATTGTCAGCACTTGAATTGAACTAACAGTAAATGGTTTGTCGTCTGGTTTGTTGCAGGGAGTCCAGTGCTGATTAATTAATGGACACCTATTTTTGGCAACACCTACACCACTACAAAGTCTCCAGACTGATATGTGTAGAGAAGCAAATTGTTATGTGTAGCGGCAAATGCAAACCTACGGTGTAAACAGCATATGATGTATGCCAGCATGTCATGGAGGTTTTGATTGAGACAATATAAAATAACAATCTTTTTTATAGCGTCACCACTACTTTGTCACCTGAGCAGTGGTCCAGATATGGGACATCACAGTCTCAAAGTGTCCAATCATCAGATATGTTTACAGACGTACAGTAGAATCAGAAGAAATAGACAATGAAATGCAATAATCTAACAATGAAGTTTCCTTACTGATAGTGACTATCTCTGGTGATAGATCCATAAGGTCCAACTGACACCTTAAATTTAGACGTCATCCTGTTCTGATAGATTATAACACCAGGCTCTTCCTGCAAATAGTAAGATGAAATTATTATAATGAAGAAAATGCACAATAATCTAATTTATAGTATTTTATTAATATACATAAACCAACAATTCAACAACTAAACAAAATAATAATAAAATAATGCACTAGATAAAGGTCATACCATAACAATGGAACCACAGGCAGTAACATGGAATTGGTAGATGGCAAAAGCTGAATTAGAGTCAACGAAAGTACAGCTTTGTCCTTGCCCCAGCAGTGATGTTGACATCAGATCAATAGAGGGCAAAGTTGCATCTCTGGCCACCACCACAATAAACTGTCCATTCTTGGTGCACTGGACAGTAACTAATAGCAATAAAACAAGCATTGAAAAATTATTGTTTAAAATGCACACAATAATTTTAAATAATATAAAGCTTGTCATTTAACAGTAGGAACATACTTGATAAAGTAATCATTTCATACACTGTATACAAATGTTGGTTTTTACTCCTATTATCACCCATTTATTAACCATACACTGAAAAAATATGAGTAATATTCACTTTAAAAGCTCTAAGCAACTATTTCCACATATAAATTGTAGTAAATTGCATATGGAGCTAAATCAGATAATTTAGTCATTGAATAAAAAAAAGAAAATAAATCAGAGTTGATTAAATAAATTTTTACTGAAAAATAGAATATTGGCATTTAATTTGAAAGTGTTTAAATACATTTTTTGCACTGAAAATATGTTGTGATTTTTTTTTGTTTATTCTGTTGTGCTTTCCAATTTGCATATATTTAAATGAGAAAACTGCCAAAAGCCTTGTCTGCTCCAGGTAACCCTTCCAGCAAAGAGTTTTTGCTAACCGCTCTGCCTTCACAAGTGCAGCTCTGGTATAGGCTACCTAAACCACCTATGTGTTTTTGGTTACTGTTGTCCCCAAATGAATGAACACAGTGTGCTGCCATTATCTTGGAGGCTCTGCTGATGCAATGTTTCAAGTAGACATCCTGGGTCTTGGCAAGGGAGATCACAGTAATCTTCTCAGATGTTCCAACGATGCCTTGCTCTCAGACACTGTGTCGTTCACGTACCACACCAGATGCAGTTGGACAAGCCCCTCTCGATGGCCTTTGGGGGGCTCTCGTCACTCTTGGCAGTAGGTCGAGCTGCTGCTGTGCCTTCTTCACCAGTGAGGAGGTGGTGCTGACTATCCATGGCGAAGCTGCTGAGCTACAGGTGGAGGTAGTCTGGCTATGCCTTCCTGAAGGCGCAGATCACATCCTTGGTATTCTCAACATTAGAGATACACTGATCTACCACACCACAAGTTACTTGTGATGTTCAAGGACAAGTGAAGATAATCCAATACATTTGGAAACCTGCCATTCACTCCTTTTGACATTTACTGGTTAATCATTCTCCTACGCAAGTTTTGCAAGATAAAAAAGCGCTCAATGATTATGAACACTCTGGCAGGTAAGGGTTCTTCATCTGCTAAATAGAGAAGGAAGATCAAAATCCAGTTCCAGTTTACATTTACAATCTGTGGAAGAAATTCAGGTATTACTTCCTTGCTACTAATTGCCTAAACTGTTGCCAAACACACTATGAATAAATACAGTACTTTAATATATATCCAATCCATATAAAAATATATCTTCAAATGAAAATCTAATTACATGAGTTTTGACTAATTCTATTCTAGCCCTTTATATTGACCTAAGAGTGGGCAGTACCTCACACCACCACACAAAACACACCCGTGTAGTAGGCTACAACAAAGTACAGTATCTATCTTTTTGCCTAATCTACGTATTGTACCAACATTCTTAATAGGCTCAATAACACATTATATACACCAGTTTTTACCTGCTGGTAAAATGCCTAGGCTGCAATATGCAGACAACATTGCCTCTAAATCAATATTCTCACCAAACTAGCAGCTTAACTATTAACTATTAACCAAACACAGCAGGCCAAAATACAATAGCCTACCATACATTCTCGACTGCAATTTTAGAGTATAGTCTATCATCATTATATGCTAATATTATTAAGTAAACAAAATCTTTGTAGCTACTGTAATCAACACCATACACATTATGAAAGTAAACTCACCGAAATGATTATCGCCACTTGAAAACAAAATCCATCCTGCGGTCCTTTGAGTGATAGTGAGTGATAGCCTGGTCACATATACATAGGTGTAGTAAATGTGCCCCCCTCAATATAACAAGTGGTCCCCCTCCTCCCCATCCCCCCTGCAAATAAAAACATGAAAGAAACATTTTGGGCCACCCAGATATTTTAGGTGTAGCCTATGCTAGTATCAAACTTGACAGTGCTCACCATACACTCTCCGATGGAGTATTGGTTTGGACTGTTCCAAATATTTGATTGTGCACCCCCAGCCATATGGCTTTACTGCATATCTGACGCATGTTTCAAGCTCTGACAGACATGCAATAAACCAGGGGGGACGCTAGACACTGACGGGGTGCTATAGACCCAACCGGCAGTTCGGTGATTTCGCCTTTAACAAGGTCTCATTCTCTCTAATAGATTGATTAAGGTTTTAATCGGTTATGGACAAAATGTGTAGGCTATTCTTGTTTAAAATCAGTTATAGTTTTGCCTATATTAGTCTACAATTATTTACCCAGGATAACTTATTGAGATTACAAATCTATTTTACAAAATTTTCCTGGTCAAAACAGCATCACAACCAACAAAGTTTTAAACATAAAAACACAAGAATTTACAATAAAATAAGACAGATGATGTATGATTATAAAACATCCCAAAACACAATTTTGAAAGTGCAGAAAGTTTTTAACATGAGCATACTGTTTGAAATATTACATAAAAGGTCTTAGTTAGATTTACAGGGCAAAAAAATATGTATATTAGTGTATGATTTTTGGTTTAAAATTGACCACTTACATTTACTTAATGTATGCAATAAAACACTCACCTGCCTTTCCATAGTAGCACTGTTGGCCGTCAAAGCAGCAGCTGATGGCACTACAAGCATCGCCAGTTATACCTTGAGGTCCACAAGGGATCCTCTGGTACTGTGTTACCTGACATGTCTGGGGAGATACTGGAATTTGATTTAGAGGAATTGGAACCTGGGGTGGTGGAGGAGGTGTAACATACTTTGTACCCGGTTGAGGATACCGTGGAATCTGGGAAGATGGAACATGCTTTGTACCCTGTTGAGGTTGAGGATAATGTGGAATTTGGAGAGGTGGAACATACTTTGTACCCGGTTGAGGATACTGTGGAATCTGGGGATGTGGAATATTCTTGACAGGATAAGATGATGCAGGATGTGTCTGCGTCATTCCCCATCCAACTTTAAACTCCTGAGCATCAACCAAGCTTCCAACCAGGCATCCGAGGAGGGCCAGTGCCACATTGAAGGTGGCCTTTGAACGCATTTCCATGGCTTGACAGCACGTAGACGTCAGCAATGCATGAATCTATCCGCATTGCCTGGCACCTTTTATGTGTGAGCTTTCTGAAACCCCTCCCTATTCCTCTTAGAACAAGCCTTTTATTGGTTTATGCAGTAAAAAAAAAAATACAAGGTCCAGTCGGTTCACAGTCTTTTTACAGGCTTTGTCACAACTTACATCATCATGATGGGATGACAGAATGAACAAAACGTGCTATCCTGACTTAATGGGTTATGGGGTAAGCGATGATTTACTGACCTACATGCTGGTCACGACAACCTTTAAAAGGTCTTTGTAACACAAAGCTTCAAATATTTATTTTTCGAGGGCCGGGTACAGGGCTTCTGCAGTGATTTGCTTTTGTCCTGTACTCTGAGTCTATTGTTTTTATTACACTTTAGCTTACAGACCCAACAGAAGACTTGTAGATGTATTAACTCTTTCCTTTCTGCCAATACTGAGCGAAACTGTAGGCCTGTTTAAACACTGCCCAATACCATTAGACTAATATGAAGGCATTAATAATGTAAATATAATATAATATAAATATATTATACTATTAGGCCAAGCCTATTATGTACTGCTGCTATCAATATTGGCAATAGCTATAACTAATAGCTCTTTATTTGGGAAAATGGTCTAAAAGGTACGGTATGTCATAAATTCTCAGCATAGCTATACAGTAAAGTGTTATAGGACATATTTGTGTTTGAAATACGAACTTGTATAAGTCTTCAAAGTTGAAATATCTTGCAATTCAGTAAAACAAACCAAAAAGTGAACATACTTAAGCATGTCTGAATATCAGAAACATTGCTTGTTTATTAAAATCTATTGGTTTTACTTAAAATAAATTTAAATTAACTTTAATCTAGTCTTTAAATTAATACATTTATTGCATTTTTGTTTCTTGCAGATTAATCTCTCTCACTCTCTCTCTCTCTCTCTCTCTCTCTCTCTCTCTCTCTCTCTCTCTCTATATATATATATATATATATATATATATA
>JAODUK010047237.1:0-19691 GCA_027564635.1 Typhlichthys eigenmanni
CTGTATACTATTTCTCCAGCCGTGGTCACGTGGTGTCATAAATGAATGTATTATAAGAGGTATTTATTGAAGTCGGAATAAGTAGGACATCAGTGAAGGCCTAGGCGTTTAATGCACGGCCCGCCACTGATTTGTGGTATATACAAACCAAGCCAAAAGCGCATAAAGTAGTGTTCCAATACACAGTTCTTGTTTAAAGAAGAATATCTTATATATATGTTGTGGTCTTTAGCTTGTGAGGGGGAACTGTCTGTCCGACCAAACGAGCGAGAAGTCACCTGTACACGCATTAGTAATGATGAATAGATACAGTACAGTACAGTACGTGAGCGTGTGCTCTCGGTCTACTGCAGCGTCTGAAGGCCAGCCTGACGGAGCACCAGCCACGGCTGTACCGGGTGCTGGAGGAGGGCAAGAGGCTGCTGCTGTCCGTGTGCTGCTCTGACCTGGAGAAGCAGCTGACCCAGCTGGGGGACCACTGGCTGTCCTCCGCCACAAAGGTCAACAAGGAGCTGCAGCGCCTCGACGCGACGCTCAAACACTGGAGCAGGTCTGACCGCCGCCGAAACTCTCCGCAACTGTCGTGGATGTTTGTCGGCGGACATTTTGTTTCGTTTGTCTGTCAGCGCGTGCGCTTGCCTGTACTTTTTTTTGTGTGTTATTTTGTTTCTGTCATGTCAAGTTCATTTATATAGCTCTTACTCACATTGCAGGCTCACATTTCACTTGGAAACAAACACCCCCTTAACCTGCTGTCAACGTTTGTTTCTGCTAAATGAAATTGCTTTTAAAGTCTGTCCTTTTGTAAGTTCGTACAGGTTAAAAATGTCAACTTTGAGAAAGGCCTCCTACCTTGAATGCTTTCTGCCTCAGCACTTGAATGTATTAACAAATGTAATAATCGTGCGTGTACAACCCACAGGTACCAGCGCGAGTCTGCCGAGCTGAGGCAGTGGTTGCGGTCAGCACTGGACCGCCTGGAGTTCTGGACCACTCAGTCGGTGACGGTGCCTCAGGAACTGGAGACCGTACGAGACCACCTTTACGCCTTCCTGGTCAGTTTCTATGTGATATACGCACGGCATCGTCAACAGAATGCAGGCTGGTATTCTACTTCCTCACTGTCGTATGCCAGGAGTTCTCCAAGGAGGTTGATGCCAAGTCGTCCCTGCGCTCGTCAGTGCTCAGCACAGGGAACCAGCTCCTCAGGCTGAAGCGGGTGGACACAGCTGGCCTGAGGTCAGCTCTTGCCCAGGTGGACACTCAGTGGGCGGAGCTGTTGACATGCATACCCGTGGTGCAGGAGAAGCTCCACCAGGTCTGGGATCAGTGTTAGCAAATTTATTATTATTATTATATTATATTTATGTATATTATTATATACAGCTCTGCAAACAATTAAGAGACCACTGCACAATTAAATAGACTTTAATATGTAAACATGTATATTAAAATGTATTTCAAATAAATATAAATCCATGAGATTAAAAGTAAATGAAGAGACACTGAGGCAGTGGTGACATTCTGTGTATTCAGTACTAACGTAAGGACTTGGACTACAGTTGCAGATGGAGAAGCTGGCATCGCGCCACGCCATCACAGAGCTGATGAGCTGGATCTCGCTCATGGAGAACATCATCAACGAGGACCAGAACAAGATCTTGGGAGCCTTAGGCTCAGAGGTGGTCCAGGACTTCCTTCAGAAGTATAAGGTGTAGTACTACACAGTTGTTGCTGGTTGGATCGAGTAGATCAATGCAGTCGTGTGCAGTGTTTATATACACACAGTATATTTTATAAACTTCTACAATCCAAATCATTAATATCATTAATATGCCTGGAGGCTATTGTATAATTTTTTATCTGCTTTTTATGTTCTGATCTTTTTACTTGCTTTATTTCTTTGTTGTTGTTGTGGATTATCTATGCTACAGGGTTTCCGTATAGACCTGACCTGCAAACAGCTGACTGTAGACTTCGTCAACCAATCAGTGCTGCAGATCAGCAGTCAGGACGTGGAAGGAAAGAGAAGCGACAAAACGGACTTTGCAGAGAAGTTGGGCGCCATGAACAGACGCTGGCAGATACTACAGGGACTCATCACTGAGAAGGTATAGACCTCCCTCTGGTTGGGACGTTGCCTGGCCACGTTGTTTCTTTGTGGTTGACCCGAGAATAAACGAGGGCATTGCTGTGGTTCTGAGCAGATTCAGCTACTGGAAGGACTACTGGAAGGTTGGCTGGAGCATGAGAACGGAGTGCAGGCCCTGAAAACCTGGCTCACCCAGCAAGAGGAGAAACTCAAGAAGAGACACAGGATAGAGGATGTTGCATCGGTGCAGAACGCACTCAAAGACTGTCAGGTTAACAGCCAGACATTTTGATTCACAATTACAAGTTGCACTCCGCCACAGCCATGTAGAAGATAGTGTCATGCCAACGACAGTTAGAACGGTCACATGGTTCACAGAGATGCCAAACAGTTCCAGGAAGTGCTTGGTGGGCAATTTGAACTGATGAATACAGATGCATAACTGCACGTTTTGGTAATTATTAGTCAATAAATGTATCGACTGACATTTACAATATAATTTCTAGGGTACTTTTAATAAACTGTTTTAAGATTCCACAATCCGCCATTGCTGAGAAAAAAACGGTCCATTGGAGTGAACGGAGTTGACACGACTCTCTCTTCTACATGGCTCTGCACTCCACTATAGACTTTGTTTTGACATAAACAGTAGTGGTAGTGCTATATGTTTACATATTTCATATGTTTGTCCATCTTTGCAGGAGTTGGAGCAGATGGTGAAGGAGAAAGAGAAGGATCTGGAGAAGGCGCAGGAAAGAGGGAACGCACTCATTCAGGACAAGAAAGGAGAGGCCTGCACTGTTGTCATGGAGACCCTGAACGGACTGAACCAATCCTGGGCCAATCTGGATCACATGGTGAGCTCCCAGCGCCTGTGCTCCTTAGCACACGCTAAACGATCAATATAATTTGTGTGGTCATACTTTGTTTCAGTGTTCACTGCTGTGAGTCCTGTACATTTGTACTAACAATTACATTATATAGCGTTGTTGTAGTAACAGCAGCACAATGCTAAAGCGATGCTAGATAGAAACTAGATGATACTAGCTAGTGCAGTAATGTTGCCTGCCTATCACAGATAAGTCAGATGAAGCTGGGTCTGCGGTCGGTGTTGGAGCAGTGGTCGTTGTATCGGCTGGCGGCAGAGGAGATCAACGGCTACCTGATGGAGGGGAGGTACTCTCTGTCCAGGCTCCGCCTCCTCAACGGGTCGCTGGAGGCCGTACAGCAGCAGGTTGAGAGTCTGGAGGTGAGGCGTTTTGTTTGTGTGTGTGTGTGTGTTTGTCACTAGTGCTGTGCACGTGTGTGAGGGGATGGCCGTGAGCTGTGCAGCTATATCTGAGGTGCGTTCAAATGTGTGTGTTTGTGGCGAACGCGTTGGCTTTGAACTTGAAATTTGAGCATTTTGTGTAAAGATTTAAACGGTCACCCTTCGTCCAGCGTCAGCGTGCATTTGCCGGGAACCACCTCCTCCTTTTGCTCGTGTTCACAAACGTTCACCGCGAAAACTCAGCGCAAACAGAAACCTGTTTGAATATGTTTGACCGTGTCCACTGAATTATAATGCACCTTTGTTTTGTCTACACCGATGTTCAATAAGTCTAGCCACGTTTTGTAACTGATAATAAAACATATATTATAACATACTCTACATGTATTCATTACAATGTCTGTGTGTGACTTTCAGGTCTCTTCCACACACTTTTCACATCAAAATGTTCTCTTTTGGTCTCAGCATCCACCATAGCTGGACATTGTGCTGTGCTACCCCAGGTCATTTGTGGTGGTGTTACAGCCACATTGTCATCTCCGTGCTTGTCTCTCCTGCACTAGAGCCTTCAGCAGGAGCTGGACCAGCAGGAGAGCAGTCTCAGCAAGTTGGGATCCGTCACACACCGGCTGCTGACAGAGTGCCATCCGTCGGTGGGCGACGCGCTCAACACCGCCCTGTGCAGCGTCAACATCAGGTAGCTGCAGCTGGTTTGACAGACAGTAGTGTGCATAACCAGCGGCTTAATGGTGGAGTAAGCAATGTCGATTTAATCAAAGACAAAAACACCTCTCGCTTTAGTGCATAGAGCTGTGAAGCTCTGCCACCCAAACTGGTGAAAGAACACACTTTGTTTGTGTTCTCATTTACTATCAGAAACACCGGATTGTTTTTGTTTTTGTGTTTAAGCTTACACTCGTTTACTGCACCTATAAACCCCTGACTATGGGACTGCATTGTGCTCCAGCCATGTTTTTTAAAAACAGGAGCATACATATTACACTACAAGATACAAATAATATATATAATCATATACTGTATATTAACCAAATGTTTTATATAGATCTTTATATTTACAATGTAAGATGTCCTTGAGTGTTTTGAAAGGCGTCTTGAAATAAAATATATTATTATTATCATCATCATCATCACCTCTTATATCACGACTCCTCCTGTTCTCTACAACTCCCCAGATGGAACGGCTTGCTAGAGCAGATCTCAGAGCAGCTGAAGAGCGGCAAAGCTCTGCTGACTCTGTGGCAGACCTACAGGTCCCTCAGTAGCCAGTGTGTGACAGCGGTTCATAGGCAGGAGGAACAGGCTGACAGCCTGCTGAAGAGCGCCACCGACGGGGACATCACAGAGGAAGAAAGCAGTGCCTGGATAAAAGACTGCAATGTGAGTGCAATGGGGGACGTTTGACCTACTCCTAATACGTGTGCTGCAGTACAGCAACACTACACCCAAACATGATATTGAGTGAGGTCACAACTCGGAATGCTGGAAGATAAAAGGTTGTACAATCCTTTCATAGAGAATGGAGCTGAAACATTGTTCTGGTATAATGTCATTGATGAAAATATCAATTATCTTATAACAGAAATATAAAATTAGAGTACAACCATTTTTATTCCAGCAATATTGCTTGTGAGACATGAGTAACTGATCATCTAAATATCACCTTTGGTTGAAGTAGTGCTTAAAATGTATTCAAATGTACTTGTTGATGTGCTGTGTATGCACTTTAACATTCAGTGTAACGTTCTAATGTTCACTTCAGTGTTCCTCTGAATAAGCTTGGCGACAGACGGAGGAAAGTCTCTTTCCCCTGTGCAGATGGCCAAATAGCACCCTGTTATTGTGTCTGCTTGAATGTAGGGCCAGCACACTGGAACAAAAGCTTTATTGAGCGGAGGACTGTTAGGGGAACGACAGGCCCCTGATTTACAACATAAGGGTTGTCTTCAGTGTCACACTGGGCTAGCAGTAGTTGTCATCTCTCTCTCTCTCCCTCTCTCTCTCTCTCTCTCTCTCTCTCTCTCTCTCTCTCTCTCTGTCTCTTAAACACACAAACTCACATTTATAAGATCAAATATCAAAAGGCAAAATATTTGAAATAGTAGCAACATATACATATTTGAATACATTCACCACTTTTGTTCTGTTTTGCTTATGTTTGTGCTCAATGCTAGGTAATAGTGTTATATGCTTTGTAATAGTGCTATATAATACAGTAGTGCTGCAGTGCTATGTAATATTGTTATATGCTCTGTAATAGTGCCATAGTGCTGTTTAGTGCTATAGTGCTATGTAGTTGTACTACAGTGCTATGTAATAGTGCTACAATGCTCTGTAATAGTGCTGTAATGCTATGTAATAGTGCTATGTAATAGTGCTGTAATGCTATGTAATAGTGCTATATAATACAGTAGTGCTACAGTGCTATGTAACAGTGCTGTAATGCTATGTAATAATAATAATAATAATAATAATAATAAACTTTATTTATTTATAGTGCTATGTAATAGTGCTGTAATGCTATGTAATAGTGCTATGTAATAATAGTGCTGTAATGCTATGTAATAGTGCTATATAATAATAGTGCTATGTAATAGTGCTATGTAATAATAGTGCTATGTAATAATAGTGCTATGTAATAGTGCTATGTAATAATAGTGCTATGTAATAATAGTGCTATGTAATAGTATCTTTGCCAGCAGCCCAGATAAAACAAAGGTACCTACTTTATCATGTTGCTGCTGTAGGAGTGCCTTGCTCAGCAGGCCCTGGTGCTGGAGTCCCTGCAGCAGCTGCAGGCCCTGGGGGAGCAGCTGAAGGGCCAGGTCCACGCCTCCTCCTTGGCAGCCCTAAAGTCAGACCACCTGTCACTCACACATCGCCTAGCGACACTGGAGCACGCCCTGCTCAGGCAGCAGGAGGTACTGCAGGTAGTGTACAGGACACACATTCACACACACTCACAAACTAACACACACTCACACACTAACACAAACGCACACACACACACTAACGCACACACTCACTCACTTTTTATGTCTCTCTCTCTCTCTCTCTCTCTCTCTCTCTCTCTCTCCCTCTCCCTATAGTCTGGCTCCCATGACTCCTCAAGCTTCCTGGAGCAGCTGGACACTCTGATTCGCCGTGCTGCCGATGCTGAGGAGGTGCTGCAGGAGCCGGACCCGGCCGGCTCCTTTGACCTGCACGGCACCAAGGAGTGCATGGAGAAACTCAAGGTAGCACTTTTAATTTTTCTCCCTAAAGGAATAGAGAGGAGTGTCCTTTGTAGGACGACACAACTCTCTCTCCGTGTTGCGATTGGCCCTTGTGTGTTGACGTGCTGTCTTGTCCTTTAGGTCCAGCTGCTGAAGCTGAGCAGCGTGTCTCCAGACCTGGAGCGCCTCAACGAGCAGGCCTACACGCTGCCGCTCGGCGACGGGGACATCAAGCGGCTGCAGGGCCTCAACAGGGCCTGGGCTGCCCACACAGCCCACCTCACGGAGAGGTTCAGGTGCAGAGAGCTACACTACACGCTGTACTACACTACAGTAGTCCCATACCGTTGACCGTGGTTGTCATTGTAGCATACACTCAGTATACTGTCATGTTTATAGGGGGAGTCGCCGATTGTAAGCCAACACGCCTTTTTTCAAATTCAAAGAATATATACTCAGAGTCTGCTAGCTTTAGCTTAGCTTAGCTTTAGCTTAGCTTAACTTTAGCTTAGTTTTCATGCTGGTCTGTTGTTTGTACACAGCCCTGACTCTGTACACGGGAACACACAACACACAACAATGTCCCGGCCTTGGCAATGCATGGTCAGTTTGTGTTCAGCTTCTGTTCCCTATGGCATTGAACAACAATCTCTCTCCAGCATCGCTGACACAACATTTAGTGATAGTTTTCTAAAGTACTTGAAAACCTTCCTTTACATGTAGTTTATACAAGCATATGTAAAAAGAATGAACCATGCATTCACCAATAGAGATATACTGTATACAATATATATACTGTATATATAATATGATGTAAGTGATTAGATATACATAGCGGTGATGCCTATGGCAGTGCAGCGGTAACGTGCGCTCGGTGCCGCCTGTCTCTCAGTAAGCTGCAGGCCGGCCTGCTCCAACAGCAGAGTTTCCTGCAGAAGTGCGAGGCCTGGATGGACTTCCTGTCTCACACCGAGCAGAAGCTGGCAGCTGACATCTCCGGTGACTACCACAGCCTACTGGAGCAGCAGAGGGACCACGAGGTGTGCCTGCGTGCAAACGTAACATGCTGTGTGTGTGTGTGTGTGTGCATCACAGCCTGGTTTAATCTTTTATGTGTGTGTCCAGTTGTTCCAGGCAGAGATGTTCAGCAGACAACAGATTCTCTACTCCATCATCAGTGACGGCCATTGCATGTTGGACCAGGGACAGGTTGATGACAGGTAAACCTTTATCCCTTGATCATTTAATACTGTATATTAAAGAACTTTCTCTTTAATTTGACACTTCTGTTATAACAGATTGTCTAATTGTATGATACACTGTAGTTTCTGAGTGAGTCTTGATAATATAATAATATGTATAAAAATATGCATCACATGGTATTGATACTGATTGAGTTGACATGGTGCTGTGTCCTCATCAGCGATGACTTCAGCCTGAAACTGGCGTTGCTGAGCAACCAGTGGCAGGGTGTTGTGAGGCGGGCCCAGCAGAGAAGGGGGATAATCGACGGTCTGGTCCGCCAGTGGCACACCTACAGGGAGATGGCCAAGAAGCTGCGGCGATGGCTCCAGGAGGTGACGCGCGATCCAGACGTACATCGCCCGGGAGAACCGGTGTCCCTGCAGCAGGCCAGAACCATGTTAGCTCAGGTCCATGTGAGTTAAGTTCAATCATCGCTTTATTGTCCCTGCTATCTCCAGCGGTAATACCTCGGGGTAACGTGGGGTTGGGACTGCTTGAGATCTCTGTCCGAAGACCCGACGCGCTCGGTTCGGGTCGGTCTTTATTTCTCAAATACTTCACCAGACGCGCCGGGTTTGGGCCGAGATCGGGTGAATTTACAAATTATTACAAATATATTATTTGTTTAAGCAACTTGAGTCGTAGCTCATTCAGATCTGTTGCAGCCCGTACCTTTCCCCCTCTCCCATTATTCACTACCAAATGAGTCAGCACTATCTAGAGCTCTGCACCATCTGATAGGACACACACTGCGATGTGCAGCATATGGACACTGCCTGGGAAAGTTGTAAAAATAATAGGATATAATTGGGTGCAGGCTTGGTCGGGCTCGGACAGAATTATGTTGGGCTCGGTCCATTTCGGGTTTCAACTTTTGCCCGATTAAAGCTCTTGTTGGGACCCATGGGTATTAAAAATGCTATTGGAATGTTACAAGATCATTTCATTACGTTTTTGGGATTATTTTTAATTATACTGACAAAACAGAAATTGCCTGCATTTCTATGCTATTAAGCTTTTCTAATATAAGTCGGGGGTAGAGACTCTTCATAGGCTTGTATAAAAATGTGAATGTGCAACGAGATCACCTATCGACAGCTTTTATAGTGAAGTAGCAACTGTTTCTGTGACAGTTGCAAATCTCTGGCATTGTTATTTTGAGGGTCATGAGCTGAACAGTTTAAGAACCCCTGTGTATAGTCCAATAGCCCTAAATGCACCCTATAGTCCATTAGCCCTAAATGCACCCTATAGTCCAATAGCTCTAAATGCACCCTATAGTCCAATAGCCCTAAATGCACCCTATAGTCCAATAGCTGTAAATGCACCCTATAGTCCAATAGCCCTAAATCCACCTTATAGTCCAATAGCCCTAAATGCACCCTATAGTCCAATAGCTCTAAATGCACCTATAGTCCAATAGCCCTAAATGCACCCTAAAGTCCAATAGCCCTAAATGCATCAGTATATGTACCCTATGTAGTATCATTCCTCTTGCTAACAGTTTATTCTGACCCCTCGTGCTCCTCCAGCTAAGGGAGCGTGTGCTCCAGAGGCAACAGGGAGGATACATCCTGGCGGTGGAGGCAGGCAGGAGCCTCCTGCTGTCGGCCGACGGCCCCACGGAGACCGCCCTGCAGACGGAGCTGATGGACATGCAAGAGAGGTGGAGGCACGCCCACCACCGCCTAGACCAGCAGAGGAGGGAGCTGCACCGTCTGCTCAAGGTCAGGGGACAGGGAAGGGTACATGTGTTAGCTTAGCATTA
Organism: Typhlichthys eigenmanni; assembly: GCA_027564635.1. Taxonomy (NCBI): domain Eukaryota; kingdom Metazoa; phylum Chordata; class Actinopteri; order Percopsiformes; family Amblyopsidae; genus Typhlichthys; species Typhlichthys eigenmanni. The sequence continues at coordinate 9,609 of JAODUK010047237.1, forward strand.
GCTGTGACGGAGCCCTGTTAAGGTGGAGCAAGGAGGATGGTTTGTTAAGATGGAGCAAGGAGGATGGATTATTAAGGTGGAGCAAGGAGATTGTCTTGTTAAGGTGGAGCAAGGAGGATTGATTGTTAAGGTGGAGCAAGGAGATTGGCTTGTTAAGGTGGAGCAAGGAGGATGGTTTGTTAAGGTGGAGGAAGGAGGATTGATTGTTAAGGTGGAGCAAGGAGATTGGCTTGTTAAGGTGGAGCAAGGAGGATGGTTTGTTAAGGTGGAGCAAGGAGATTGGCTTGTTAAGGTGGACCGAGGATGGTTGAAGCTTCAACCATAAAAATACAGTAGAAATAGCTGTAATCCATGACTTACTGTGGTTACGGGGCCGTGATCAGCCGGTTCACTGCCTGGGTGGAGTACACGCTCTCTTGTTTCTCAGCGTGGTCAGGGACATTCAGAGCTGCAGTACAAAGGTGAGCTGAAGGGTGTCAGCCCAATGTGAGATGTTCTGAACCCTCCTGTCGTCATGGGGACTGTGTGACTCACCCAGAGTGCTGTCCCACCGACATCAGTCAGTTGGAACGGCTCATTTTCACTGCAGGCCCACGTGCAGTAATTCACAGACACACACTTCAATATGCGTATGTGGGTGAACTTAGAAAATAAACTGAGAGAGAGGGAGAGGGAGAGAGAGAGTGTGAGGGAGAGAGAGAGAGAGGGAGAGATAGAGAGGGAGAGGGAGAGGCGGGAGGCGTCATGCAGTGAGCCATAATCATTTACAGCCAGGTGGAACACAGGCTGAGACAGCGGCCTGCGATGGACAGCTGGATGATGCAGTTTTACAAGAAGGGTTCGTGCTTTTAGAATATCGCTGTCTAACATCTCTTCGATGTTAGCAGCACTATTTGTTACAGTCTCTCTCTCTCTCTCTCTCTCTCTCTCTCTCTCTCTCTCTCTCTGTCTGTGTCCCCTGGCTTAGTGCGGCAGTTCTAGTGGCTCACTGGATGTCGTGTTTTCGTCCCTGCCGTCTATTTTAACGTGACTCGTGGATCTTACCTTGATCTAGACCAGAATCGCACTGTTTGTCTTATTAAAATAGCTGTAATCCACGGGGTCGCGTTAAGCCGCTTTTCTGCCCGGGTGGAATACTCGACAGTGCCACTCTTGTTTCAACGTGCTGTGGAGGTCGGGGACATTCAGAGCCGAACGGGCTGGACTCAGAGTTAGATGTGGCCTGGATAGGTGTGGGTGGGGGTGTGGGTGGGGGGTTGACAGTGACGACACTACTGCAGAGAGAATTTACTGGGACTGAGGATGATCTATGGTGGCAGCTTTGTGTTTATTTGCATCTGTGACGGAGTGCGTGTGTGCGTACGCGTGCGTGTGTGTGCGTGCGTGCGTGCGTTCGAAGGAGAAGGAGAGGGGCTTTGAGGGGACCTGAGCTCAGTCCTGCGCTACTCTGTCACTGTGTGCAGGACTGGGAGCGCTGTGAGAAGGGCATCGACGCGTCGCTGGAGAAGCTGAGGGCCTTCAAGAAGAAGCTGTCCTCTCCACTGCCTGACCACCATGAGGAGTTGCACTCAGAGCAGATCCGCTGCAAGGTAAATATAAGGAGGAACATAATATTCCTTCACACACACACACACATTTATTCACTTATTGTCTTTAAATTCTTAATCTCTTGTGTATGTGAACACAAACAAAACACAACGCAGACACTATTTCTATGACTCTCTCTCTCTCTCTCTCTCTCTCTCGCTCTCTCTCTCTCTCATACTCGCATTATCTCTGTGTTTTCTGTATCTGTTCAGACAGACAGGACAGATACAGACACGCTGTGACCCCTTAATCTGGCACAGTCACAGATGCGTGCACAGACGAGTCACAGGAGATTGACATTATCTCCCTGCCTCTCTCTGGCCGCGTGGCCTTGAAGTGTTGAGCTCACTGCCAGCCTGCTTACATAGCAGTCTCATTAACAGCGTTGCATTTATGATGTTCACTGAACGCTTGTTATCGTTTCCCATGTATATTGTGTATTGTACCAGAACGCATTTGTGCCAGCCTTTGAGCATATGTGTTAATAATTATGTGTGTCATTTCTGCGTGGGAACACAGTTAATGCTTGTGATCATGTTTAATGAATTGCATGTGGTGCGTTCTTGCTCAGAGGGGAGTATTTCTGCATCTATTTATAGAGGGGGTGGGGTGAGAGATACACATTAGCATCTGCCCCAGCAGGGAGTATATGTGTGTTTGGCGGGGGAGGGTTGAAGACACGTATGCCTTCCTTTAATTGTCGTCGGTATGTGCTATCATTTGTCTTTAGTTTCTGCTGCTTTGCTGTGGACCAATGTAAACGAGTGCTGTCCTCTATTTAATGTGCTGCACAGAATTGTACGCGTTTTTACTGTTTGAGTGTTTTATGGAGAGGAGGTCTTGAATAGGTTTATGGACCGCATGTCTCTGTGATGTGGTTGCAGGAGCTAGAGAGCACCGTGGTGGGCTGGACCGATGACATCACTTCCTTGTTCCTACTGAGGGACTCCCTGGAGGGCGTGGTCAGTGCCGATGACCTCATCGTCCTTCGGGACCGCCTCCAGTTGCTGCAGCGTCAGTGGGAAGAAATCTGTCACCAGGTAAGCGCGTGCGCACACACACACAAAGATAGATACAAACACATGAACACGTGAATCAGCACTGCAAATGCGCAGTACTTATATTATGTACATACTTGTATACTCTATATATCTTTTGGTATCTGATTGAAGAAAGGGTAACCAGAAAGGTGTTTTTAACATGTTTTCTCTGTTGATATAACTCTATGTATGGACAATGTCTATCTTGGATACAAGGGGCAGTTAGCTGTCCGTGTGGCTTTAGCATAACACTGCGGCCTGAGACAGCTTGTGTGTGTGTGATGAAAAATAAACAGTATCTATCTGTGCTCAGTGCTGTTGTCTTGGGCACAGTGTGCGTAGTGCGTTGCACACAGTCATAGTTTAGTTGGCATATCTGTGGCTAACGTATTAGCTTATCTTTGGCTGAGGTGACAGACATTGCACTGCTGACTGCTTGTTATGCGCGCAACGTACTGTAATAGCATGCTGTTTGGTACGATAAATAGAGAAAAGTAGTGACCAGTTTTAACCTTGCAGCAATGGGATTTTGTGTCATGATTCTAGCATGTAAACATTTTATAAAAAGAAAAATGCTTTTATACGTCTGTGTATCATGTAATTAGTCATCTTTCTTGTCCAATAAAATGACTCGACCCCAACTAAGTGTGATTTTTAAAATCCAGCTATCATTAAATGATCAATGAAGAAGATATATGTATACATATCAGTCATGACGGTGCAAAGCTTCTGCAAAGGAGCTTTGGCGCCCTCTATCGGAAGCTACACGTAGCTACAATGCAATTCCCCCCCATCTGCTGCTGCTGTGCTTTGCTCTTCCTACTACATTGTCATTCCTCTGACCTTTGCGTGACCCTCTCCCACGTCCCCCTCCCCCCAGCTCTCTCTGCGCAGGCAGCAGGTGGGGGAGAAGCTGAACGAGTGGGTTGTCTTCAATGAGCGGAACAAGGAGCTGTGCGAATGGCTCACCCAGATGGAGAGCCGGGTCTCCCAGAATGCTGACATCAGCATCGAGGAGATGATCGAAAAACTGCGCAAGGTGAACAAGCGCTAAAAGTATTGTGTGGGCTAATTATGAGTTACGTCTTACCCTTGGGGTCGTCTCGCACACAAGACGTCATTCTATAACCGCTAGGGGGCGCACGGTCATCCTGAGAAATACTGCATTCTATTTGAATTCTTATTTAAATAAGCAGCGTATTGACCAAACATGCTTGATCTAAGACATACAATATTAAAACATACAATGCGTAAAAACACAAAATCACTGAATTTAAGTCTCTTCCAAAGTCTCTTCCAAAAACAATGTATTAGTTTAATTCTGCCAACACCACACTTCCTTCCCATGATGCAATGCACACAAACAAGTCGTTCTTTTGCATTTGAATACCTTTCCCCCCGCCCCCCGCTACCTCCCGTGTCCCGTTGCCAGGACTACCAGGAGGAGATCAGCGTGGCTCAGGGGAACAAGCTGCAGCTCCATGCGATGGGCGAGCGTCTGGCCCGGGCAAGCCAAGACGGCAAGGCAACCGAGATCCAACACAAGCTCGGCAAGGTCAGCGAGCGTTGGCAACACCTGCTGGACCTCATGGGTGCCAGGTGAGTGTCCTTCACACCACCGTAGAATAGCAAAGGATGTCATATTCTAGCCTATAAGCCAGTACTATGTGATTTCCTGCTCTTGAGTAAATTAAGTGGCTTTTGAAATGAGACGGCGTAACATACAATGTGTATAATGGCTGCTTTCTTGAAATGTAAATGCAATGCACTCCCTGTAATTGGATTAAGTGGTCAAGGTAGTTACGTATGGTGAAATGTTATGTATAGGCCTCACACACGAAACAGGACTCCCTCTAGTGGAGAAGGGTGTTAATTTTGGGTTCAGTCCAGGCAAGTCATGGGCCGAATCATGGGAAGAATTATTACTTTCTACACAACAAAGAAACATATTGGGAAAAATGTACCCACAATGCTGCTGAGGAATTCCAGACATCCTGGTTATTGTCAGTAGACTTGATAAAGAGATTTTATCAAATGTGAAATTAAATTGTTGAATAGTTTATAATACCTGTAATGAGCAAATTATATAACAATTTATTGAGTATATTTCAATAGAAAGTCCAGTTCTATGGGAAGTATGCTCCCATTCTGCATTCCAAACAGACCCAATGTCATCCCTCTACTGTCTTACTGTCCGGCTGTCTGGCACGTCTGAGAATTAAAGCGAGGCTTGGGGGAGTGGCCTGGAAACAGCTGCAGGCTTTGCCCCTGATATTTATCCTTTTGCTGAGAATCAAGACAATCTGCTGTTGTTTCAAAAGCACGCAACGTTTCAAAGTGTTGCATTCTCAATTTATAGAGGATTCTGTCTGCAATTTGTTACATATATTAGAGGATATTTAGTTTCAAGGATGTTCCATTGGCATTTTTCCCTCCTTTCACACACACAGACACTTTGCCTGGTTTACTGCTGTGCACGCTGAAAGCCTTGTGTGCACATATGCTGTGTGACATTCCAACCACGTGTTAGCTCTGCGGCACATGCCTCTGACTGTAAGTCCTCTTTTAGCAGCAGCAGCCCTTGTCACTCTTGACACACACACACACACACACACACACAAACACAGCAGTTGTTTGAGGTGATTTTTTTTCCAGCCCAGTTGATAAGTCACACTTGTGCCACCCAAACACCTCCCACTCGCCCGCCCTTCCATAGACAGGGCACAGAGAGAGTCCCATCCGGAGCACTCAGAGGAAAGAGAAGGGTGTTTAGACCTAACGCTTCCAGAGCACGTTAGCTTGTAGGAATTCCTCTCCCCCATGGTCTTGGAATTAGGGACAGGTAATATGGCCGGCTGCCCAAGCGAGGACTTGGATCTGCCGGAATGTAACTGCGACGTCAACAGGCAGGAACCTATATAAATATTTAACTAATGTAATTCATGCATGGTCCAAATCATGCATTTCATCTAGATTATATTGGGATTGATTATTAGCTCCTGTCATAATGAGTCTGTCTCCGTAATCTGTGGCTGTAATTCATAACCAACTGAGGGCATGCAACAGAATAACTGACAGCCAAATGGGTTTAAATGCAGTCCATTTATCATACAGATTGAAACCTGTTGTTTTTCATTTGCTCTGATTTGCCTCTAGCATCAATGTTGTATTACTTGTAGTAATACAGAATATTCACTTGCATACTATTCTGAATGACAATTTACTGAATGCATAATGCATAGTTCTAATGTATAAACATCCTTCAAACAGCTATCTCACTATGTGTGTGCGTGTGTGTGTGTGTGTGTGTGTGTGTGTGTAAAATTAGTATATATACACATCCTAAGCATAGCATTCCATTGATGGTTCCACATTTAGTTTACAATCCAATGCATCTTCATGGCGCCACTAGATTGTGCAGCATTACTCTTGTGCATGACGTTGCTCAATCACTCGATCAGTGGTCTTGCCTCTCGTATTATTGGTGTCCAAAGTGCCATAGACCTGCAAAAATGTGTCTGTTGCATACGTAGACCCTGTGGCATGCCTAGTGTCTCCAGTGAGATGCTAAGTGAGGCAGTGCTTCATGGGTTCAGAACATCTCCCTCGGTAGTTAGTTGGACATCTGTTCGGCCTCCACCTGGCCGTGACGTCACGTGATGTGTCTCTGGCAGGGTGAAGAAGCTGAGAGAGACCCTGGTAGCCGTGCAGCAGCTGGACAAGAACATGAGCAGCCTGCGCTCCTGGCTGGCTCACATCGAGACAGAGCTGTCCAGGCCCATTGTGTACAACACCTGCGGTGACCAGGAGATACAGAGGAAGCTCCACCAGCAGCAGGTGGGTGGAGAGCACGCCGACAAGATGTATAGGCTATACACAACCCACAGCGCCATGACTACAGTTGGCATACCCCACCACTAATCCAGATGATTTGACATGCTTGGTCTGCTATTTGCAATGTTAAAAACAACATTTAGCAGTCCACAGCTGTAAAGATGCTTTTTTATTATTATCTGGACATAGACTCTGCATCAACTTTGTTCCTTTTTTTATTTCTGCTACAATGTTTCAATTTTTTTCTTCCCCTCAACTTCCTCTTTGCACTACTGTCCTCAATGTGTCCCTCAAAACATGCTCTATTTATCATAGCAGTGTGCTAAGCTAAATGCTATATGGAGGTGCATGCTCTATTTATCATAGCAGTGTGGTAAGCTAAATGCTATATGCAGGTGAATGCTCTCTTTATCATAGCACTGTGCTAAGCTAAATGCTATATGGAGGTGCATGCTCTATTTATCATAGCAGTGTGCTAAGCTAAATGCTACATGCAGGTGCATGTTCTCTTTATCATAGCACTGTGCTAAGCTAAATACTATATGCAGGTGCAGTGTCACTGGTTCTTGTGTTAGAGCGTACCTGATAAAGCGTTGTGACTTCCCTGCAGGAGCTGCAGCGGGACATCGAGAAGCACAGCACGGGCGTGGCGTCTGTCTTGAACCTGTGCGAGGTGCTGCTCCACGACTGTGACGCCTGCTCCACCGAGACGGAGTGTGACTCCATCCAGCAGGCCACCAGGGGCCTGGACCGCCGCTGGAGGAACATCTGTGCCATGTCCATGGAGAGACGGCTCAAGTCAGTGGCGTTGAACTGAGCCCTCACACTAACACACACACACACTGTATCTTACAGTATGTCCACGTCTAGTCTGGTGTCAGGTGTAGCTGATTCAATTCTCACATGTAAACATTTCACACAAATTAGCGACCCTCCATTGGGAAAGGAAATATTTATCAATAATAGCTGTTTTTATATGGCATATATGATGTATATGGTGGACATGATCACCTATGAAACAAGTAAAACACGCTCATACATGTCTGCTCAGCGTTTAATGTCTGAACATTATTCGCCATGTTCATTGGCAGGATCGAGGAGACATGGCGGCTGTGGCAGAAGTTCCTAGAGGACTACTCCAGGTTCGAAGAGTGGCTGAAAAGCTCTGAGAGGACCGCGGCTCTGCCCAACTCCTCTGGAGTGCTTTACACCGTCGCTAAGGAGGAGCACAAGAAGTTTGAGGTTTGTCTGCTTTTAGGATGCGTGAAGGAATAAAATAAATGTTTTTCCTTTCTGTTTTTCAGAGAGAGAGAGAGAGGGGGGGGCAGGGTTGTGAGCATAGAGAGTGTGGTGCTGGTGTGAGAGGGATCATATTTCTAAAGCTTGCCTATGCTCGACTGCAGCTGTGGCGGTCTGTCACTGTGCACGTGAATGTTCCTGATACTGTAGCTGCATGCGAGACTTTGAGGCCCGGCCTCTTCCATCCCTGACTACCACTGCCCTACTTTCTCTTTGTTTTGTTTTGTTTGTGGGATAGAGATGATACCTGTAGTGATCTTACATAGCAATTTGGGTTGTTCCACATTTGACTCAAAGTAAGGATGCCATTGCCTTGAATGTTTGAAAGTAAGTTATGTACTATTACAAGCTATTAATGTAAGCAACAGTAGAAGCTTGTTAGCAGTGATAATGGTAAATAATTGGCCTTTGTAAGAGTTATCTTATTTTGATTCTATTGATATATATTGATGTTGCAAACTACCCAGAATGTAGTGGGTGTGTTTTCACTGTTTATTCACACCTGTGTGTGTGTGTGTGTGTGTGTGTCGTAGGCGTTCCAGCGGCAGGTTCAAGAGTGTCTGACCCAGTTGGAGCTCATCAACAAACAGTATCGCCGCCTGGCTCGGGAGAACCGCACAGACTCCGCCTGTCGTCTCCGAGAAATGGTGCATGATGGGAACAAGAGATGGGACAATCTGCAGAAGAGGGTGACCTCTATTCTGCGCAGACTCAAGGTACGTGGCCTATAGTGTTAGAGGATAACGTGGAGGTAGAGGAGATTGGGTTGTTGTCTGGAAGGATTGGTAATATTTCCACATGATTTAGTTTAGTTTGTAAGAGTCAGGAAGCATTCTATAATATAATGTGAATTGCTGTAATAAGAAAATGCTAAAACATTTTATTAAATGTATTTCTTGAGAAAGTATGTTATTGATTAAAAATATATAATTTTACATGATGACAAGTAAATATCTAAGACGTATCTTAAGAAAAAATGCATCTAAGGTGCCTTTTATTCTCTGTTAATATTCCAGCACTTCATCAGCCAAAGAGAGGAGTTTGAGACATCCCGGGATAGCATCCTGGTGTGGCTAACTGAGATGGACCTGCAGTTGACCAACATAGAGCATTTCTCTGAGTGTGACGTACAAGCTAAGATCCAACAGCTCAGGGTGAGACTGGATGGTACCTATTATATAGTTCTTAGGCTGGTACACATTAATATAATGTAATACAAACATATATACTACAGTAGATCACCTTTGCTAGCAGATGGTTAGCTTCAGGTCTTTTTGATGTGCGAGTTTGTCCCTCTGCTCCTGATACCACACAATACACCCACCACCCACTTAGCAACCACCTAATAACACCCTAGCAACCACCTAGCACACCCTAGCCACTACCTGTTAGAGTTTCCCCACTACCCTATTTACCACCTACAATAGTAATGCCCTATAAATCTCCTGGTCAGACCTAGCAACCATCCATCCGACACTTTCTCAGTAAGCTTTAGCAGCCATCTACAACACCTTACCAGCTACAACTACCTGCTAACCAATGTAATTCCACATGTCTAGGTGAAATACAAAGCATATTAATCCACTTTAGAACCTTAACCAGTATGTATTAAGATGAGGCCTATTATTTCCTTGAGGACTTTGCTGTGATTGCTTGGCACAAGCCCAACTGGTGTCCTGTTGGGCTGAGTCACTAGGTTGTAACGCGTGGCGTGTTGTCCCTGTGTTGCCAGGCCTTCCAGCAGGAGATCTGCCTGAACACGGGGAAGATAGAGATGGTGTTCAGGCAGGGCGATGCCCTCATAGAGAAGAGCGAGCCTTTGGACGCTGCCGTCATCGAGGAGGAGCTGGAGGAGCTGCAGAGATACTGCCAGGAGGTGTTCGGACGCGTTGACAGATACTACAAGAAGCTCACACGTCTGCCTGTAAGAAACATGGCTTTGTTGTGCTTAAAAGGGAGGGAAGTCTGGTTGAGAAGGGAGGATATTTACTAACTACAAAGTAGTTTCACCACAACAGAGTTTGGATGGTGGGTAAATATAGGCTCATTGCCAAGAGCTGTGTGCACGCGCCCATCCGCCTGTGAATAGTTTACCCAATAGTCTGCAAACACTGCTAAGCCCACAGCCTCTTGCACCACACGCCTGGCATACAGTAGCTTCACACAAACAGCTGATTCTGTAGTGACCAGTGTTGGGCAGTAGCGTCGCTACAAGTAGCGAAGCTACTAGTTAAACTACATTTCTGAGTAGCGTGGTGGTAGCGGCGCTGTTTTCTGAATCAAATAGCTTTTCAGTAGCGAAGCTACTAATTGATCAAGTAGT
>JAODUK010047248.1:0-17500 GCA_027564635.1 Typhlichthys eigenmanni
GGGGGTGCATGTGTGTGTGTGTGTAGACTAGCAAAGTATATGTACTAGACTAAAGTCAACACAAATATCAAGTTAAGTCGCAAGTCGAAATGTACTGTAGAAATTGAGAACAAATCAAGTCAATTGAGAACAAATCATCTAATTTACTTAGATTCATTTACATTGAATCCAAAGTGTCAAGTCACTAAAACACGTCACAAAGTCAACTAAATAGAATGATGACATGAGTCAGACTCGAGTCATTTGACTTGAATCCTGACTCCCAACCTCTGATGAGTGAAACTTTGTTATTTACCATTTAAATGATTTCCCAAATGTTTATCTATCTAGCTTAGTAAATCAGCAAGTTTGTTACCAGGTCATATTTCTAAGTCAATATCTTGGAATGATAATGTCAAGCAGTGGATAGGGTATATTTCTTATGTTAATTTTGTTATGTTATTCCTGAAGAAAATAAAAAATAAATTATATATATATAAATTATGTGTGTGTGTGTGTGTGTGCGTGTGTGTGTGTGTGTGTGAGATCTGAAGGCAAAAACCTTCTTGTGGAGCATGTGGCTACTTGTTTGACCGCAGCCATGAAATATGCTCTCACATCCCCAAACTCTCACAAGCACAAACAAATAACTTTTACTGTTATTCTCACTGCAACACAGCATAGACAAGACATAGCTTTTCTTTAATATGGAAACAAAAGTACAGCCACCATCTTCATTGGGAGACATGTTGTGCTTCAGCATCTCCCTCACCGCTACATAATGATATCATAGGTCACTTAGGCTATAGCTAATGGGACCAATGACCAAGACTGATGATATTTTAGTTCTATCCACACCAATGTTTCGCCCACCCTCATCCCACCCCCATCCCACCCCGTTTGCTCTCTCTCCGCCAAGTATTCAATTAGGGCGAGTGAATGATTGGGTGTAGATGAGGCAGCCATCATCCTCAGGCTGGATGTGGAAAGTCTTGTAAGTGGATTGGTGTGTGTGTGTGTGTGTGTGTGTGTGTGGGTGTGTGTTTGTGTGTACACGCACAGGTGTTTCGAGAGAGAGAGAGAGATTGAGAGAGAGGGAAGGAGAGAGAAAAAGAGAGAGAGAGAGGGAAGGAGAGAGGAATGAGAGAGCTTCCAAACTCTAGGCAGATAAACAGTCTCCCTTGAGACATGCAGAACTCTGTGGAACATTCTAGGTTTTATCCACCATCTGCAGGTCAGGCTACATTCAATTAAACTGAAATTCACTGAAGAAGCCAGACAGGCATAATATAGAGGGAGTGTCACGTCAAGCTAATGAAACCACACACAATATTTATTATTATACTGTTAGGTCCATGATTTGTTCCTGGTTAAAATGTCTTCTAGTCGTGAGAGTATATCTCATAATAAGATTTAGGTATCACTCTGCTGACCACCGTAACAATGGAGTGGGACAGTGGGACACAGGTAACAGCAATGGTCTTTCCAGGATAACTGTAACTATCTTCAGAAAAAACAACAGATCTGGGATGATTACCTCAGTTCTGGTAACACACACGCACACGCACACACACGCACACGCACACGCACACACACACGCACACACACACATCATACATTTTTCTCTAAAACCTTTTGCTTTACAAGCCCCATTGAGACTCTGAACTTCCACTTGACATCAAGAAGCTCTTACCATTTAACTTCTGTGGTTTGCATTTCCTGTGTGTGTCTGTGTGTATGATTAGTGTAATTGTTGCAATAACAACATGGTTGACTAACAGAGAGACAGGAGAATGCAAGTATAAAGAGTCAGTGAATATCAAGACAATGTTGGCAACCTATATTTACATGTTACCTTTACAAATTACATTTGAAATATTCTATTAAATTAGAAAATATGCACAAAATATTGCTCAGTCAGCTAATATTAGAATACCAAGAATATTTGGAATAGCATTCACAATATATTATATAATATTCACATGTATAATAAATAAATTTGCTGTGAATGAACAACATTTACGGTAAGTTGCAATGTAGCCAAAAAAATATAAAAAATAAACACGTCAGACTCATAATGAAAACAGATACCATCTGTTTTTCCTGAGGGAATCATTTTGGAAAATGAGGGAATGTAATAGATTGTAGCTTGCGTCAAGATGAGCAAAGATACTGCTAAGAGGAATTTTAGCCCCGTTTCAAAATGCAACAATGTTTCATACATATAATTATAAAAACAGATCTATAACTTTTTTTTGTTTTACCCTTAGTTAGCTGGCTTGTTAATAAACAACTGTTACTTTACCTTTCTGTGTGAATAAAGCCAAAAAGTGTTGCGGCAATGCATATTTTACTTCACATTATAATTCACATGTAAATGTTTTTAAATGTTTATACAATTTACATACATACTTATATACATACATACATACTTATATACATACATACATACATACATACATACATACATACATACATACATACATACATACATACTTATATACATACATACATACATACATACATACATACATAAAACAAGGTTTATTGTGAACTAAAAACAGTATTATTTTGCTTAAAATATTGCCACAAATGGGAATGTTCCCACCTGTAAAGACAATAAACTTTCTGTTATGCAGCGGTGAGAATGTGTTTGTGTGATTATAGACTGAACCCCGTTCATGGTGTAGATTGTAGTAGTATACTGTATGCCTACATCAATAGCATCTTCACCGGAATGGCTCATTGAATGTGAATTATTCCTTGCCACTAGGGGGCAACAAAGCAATACATTTTCATACAGTAACACCCTTATCTGGTCTCGGTCATTGACTCACTTGCCTTCAATTGATCGTTTGCACCGACGTTTTATGAACGTCAGGCACTGGAGCCTATTATTAGTTGCTGACACGATTAAACAAAATGAAATTAAAAGCAAAAAGTTTTTCCTCATTTGCAGATTTTTAACCATTTCCGTTCTATATAACAACAGCCTCGTGACAGACCTTTTCCATTGCAGTTACACACAGTAGGCTATGTAAAACGTTGTAATATAAATGTATTATGTTTGTAGGATTTCCCCTATAGGCTATTTATGCTCTGTTGATGTGTTCAGCACAAATGTTTATGTGGTCATAGACGGGTTGCTTGAGTGATTTGAGATGCCACTGTATGTCTCTTAAGGAAATGCAGTAAAATCTAATAATTTGCAAACAACAGATAGTGTCACCTGGTTTCTGCTGGTAAATATTCAAATATGCCACAATCCCTTTTATTATTGCTATTTAGAATAAGTCTCATTGTGCCTATTTCATATTTTACTATAGTCCTGGAGTGCAGACAAATGTACATTGGGTCAAACAGCTTTACAAGAGTGAAAACAAATGTACAAATGTGAAACACTTTTACAAACAATTTTACCCGTCCCGACACACATTTCCATGGTGAAAACATTTACAAACTCCAGATACACATTTACAAGTTGCAGGTTTGACAGAAATGGTGGGGACTACACTTGTTGCTGACATTTTTGTGAAGTGTGTGATGAAGTAGTCTCAGTCTAATCCATCCATCTGCTGAACGTCTGATACAGTAGGGTACCAAAGACGTCACTTCCGATGTACCTGCCACCATATTTGTGACCAACTCCGACTGATGTAGACAGTGAATACGTGCATGTAATTGAGACAGAAAGAAAATATTGGTGGCGACTTGTGATTCATATTACCCCATCCAACTGTATTTTATACCTATTTTAGTTTGAGAAGTAGTTACAGGTAAGAGACTATGATGTAGATTATGGCCAAATGCCTTTTCATATCTTTAAAACAATAAAACACAAGTTTAATTCTCTTATCCTTTTGTAACATGCTCCAGGGAGTTTTCTTTAATGAGAAGATTATATTAACATGCTTAATTTTTCCAAAAATGTTTGTCCAACATATTACAGAGAGCACAGCAAACATCTTACAAAAGGTAGGCTGTCCTTAGGTAGGCAGGTGCTTGGCAAAGAGACGGACAGCGGGATTGTGTATTTTGTTCCTGACCAGGCCATATCGATCCTGACGACAGCAAGTCCACTTGTTGCTTCTTGTTCCAATGGATGCAGTTGCTGCTGTCCTTGCTGGTATTTTAAAACAGTGCACAATACAGGCAGCCTACTGTATCTTTGACTGTCCTCTTTCTGCAATAATTACTCATGGACAGTGTCATCACTGCTGGTCTCAGTGCTTTTCCTTCTGGCGAGTACACTCAAACTTACAGTACTGTTGGTGTGGATGTTTTTCAGCCGCTTCCTAAGCAGAGAGAGACATGCATATGGTAAAATATTAAATATATGCATACATAAGATAGTGTCCTGAGCAATATCTCTTTCATATTTTCCTCTGACGCATGCAGAGGTATAAGGGTTTCATATATATATAGCCTATATACAGTATGTAAAAGATAAATAAACAATAATTAGGGCTTATGGTGCCGGAGTCTTTACTGCACAGTCTACCGTTGAGATCTTGTCTGCCACTCTCTTCTGAATGAAGCCAAGCCAACCATTTATTCTGCTGATCTAACGTATTTATATTTAATACCATTGTAGTCCTGGGTTTCTCTGAAGACTAGTGTTACAGCCAACCACAAAACATAACCCGACATACTGTATGAACATTTAATTTCATGGATCATCTTCCTTCGTTGTCTTTGAAAGGTCTACTGTAGAGACGGGAGTCACGTAACGGACAGGACACAATTATGGTGGCGCTAACCTACAGTGACGTCACATGGTATCGATGAATACCCTTGTAAGAGCCACAACTTTCCGGAAGTGAGGAAGGCGATTTTCATTGGCTGTTAACATTGTCATTCTCAAAGTCTGTATCTGTAATTCCGTTGCAACGCTAGTGCGGCTACTTTATTTACTAATTTCAGTTGTTACATTTATTTAAACAATAACAGTTGCCTACCCTAAAAATTCCTTTCTATAAATTTTACGTCTGACTTCATCATTGAGTTACGTAGTTGGTCGTTTACGTCAATTAAAATACCTCTCCTGTCAAGTAGGCGGATCTTGATACAGTTCGCCAGCGCTGTGTCTCAGACTTTACAAAAGTAAAGGCTGGCTCTGCGAGACTATAGTGATGAAGACTCTTTTTCACAACTAGTAAATATGTATCGAGAGTTTGTAAATGTGTTTCACAACTTGTAAATGTGTTTCAGGACTATAGCAAAAGTGATTCACATTTGAACATTAGTTTTGACTATTGTAATGTTTTCCAAAAAGTAAAAAAAAAATGTGCACTTGCCCCGGCTACTGTATTTCTCCCTCCACCTTCCTACAAAAAAAAAAAGTGTATTAATATTTTTTTAATATTCCATCTCAGTCATGTGAAAGGTCGTGTTTGGAATCTGCTCTTTCAGAGAGGGAAGTGTATACTGTCACTGTGTGTACTGTGTGGGTGGCAGAAGAACTTCAGCTGCAGGCCCGTTCCATTTTAGAGCAACTTTAAATTGTTCTGTAAGAGCAGCACCTGGGACATAAGCACCTTGTGGCTGATCCTCAGAAAGAGGTTGTGTAGACAGGTTTGTGTTTAACCTTAGGCTTGAAAACCAACCACCAAGGATGCTGTTCCTCAATCTGTGATCTGGCAATGAGTAAACATTAACACATAGCAAAAGCATATGTTATTAAGAAGGTAAGTCAAAGTCGTAAAGGGGCCTGTTAGGGCACAAATAATAAAAACAAATAGGCCATAGAGAGAGTGACATACAATATTAAAATCTACACATTCTGATCAAGCATGGGCGTAGATTCCAGGGCAGAGGCAGGGTATGCATCCCCCTCAATATTTAGAACAAGTGTATTTGTATTTGCAATAGTTTTCATATATTTTGAATTGTGCCAGAGTTCCTTTCAAAATATTCCTGGGGACGACACCCGGCTCTATATGTCCCCCCCCAATGTTCAAACAAAACCTACGTCCATGTGATCAAGACACACTCATTATGACTGAATATTGTTATTCACAGGTACTTTTCTATTAGCACATGATCACTTTTGCGGTGGCCAACATTCATTTTGTCCACCCCCCCACCCACACACACAGACGCCAAATGAGCGCTGAACTGTGAGACTAATGTCAATATTGTGCTCATGGACCAGTGGCTTCTATCCCTCTTGGGGATTGGTACCCCACCCCGTTTTTACCCTCCAATACACCGTGCATCCTCTCTCGTCTACCTTTTTCAGTTTTGTTTCACTTAAATGTGAAACATAAGCTTTCCCCGGGCAATGTCTCCGTGATGAAGGACTTCTGAGCTACAGGTAGCTCAATAAGTAGACGTCTCTGGTCTAGAAGATGAACACTGTTATCCACTTGAATGGGCAACACGTTGATAAATATATACAGTACTGTTAAAACCTATGGTAAAAACGCATGTTGTGTTACTGTGTTGTTATCACAAACCTCTTTAGTATCTCATTATCTACAATCTCATTCATGTTAAAATGACATGCCAAATGTAGCCGCATCTTTCCCCGGCAGGCCTGTTCCTCTTTTCAAAGGGAGAAGTGCGCTGTGTTGGATAATCTTGCTGGGCTTCTTCCTTCCTGCCCAGAGCTAGATCAGGTGGTCGGGGAAGGCTGGTCCATGATAGCAGCGACCAGAAATGCAGTGATGCAACCGTCCGCTGTCCCTTGGCCCACTGACATGGACACAGTCTCCCATCTGTGCTTAGGTCTTGCATCCGGACATGTAATGACTTTACATGGCGCAATTTGTCTTTACAAAAAATTAAAAGCTTTTTCAATTCATGCTGCTTTTATGCTGGCCAAATATAAAAAGGATTTATATTTGGCCAGTATTGACATATACAGTAGGCGTCAAAACATATTTCTCTGTTTTACAAAAATCAGTTTAATGTATGTTTTATCCAATATGCAAATGATCTTAGAGTGAAATTTTAAGAGCATATTTCACACACATTTAAAAGTATCCAAATCACAATATCAGACAGAGGAAGGGCTATTTCGGTTGTGGTATTCGGAGGATGATGATAAAATAATAGTTAGTAGAGTAGACAAAAATAAAATAGTTAGTATAGTAGACAAAATCAAGACTTAACAATTGACCATATACAGTAATAACAAATATAAGTATTTACAAATGAGGATTAAAACCAGAGAGGGTGAAACCTTAATGACCTCAAAGTAATTTAACAAACTGAATTATACTCCTGTCAATGTGCACTAGTTTGAGTGAAACTGGAATACTGTAAAATCTCTAGTTGAATCATATCTGTGCACAGGGTCTATTATTGCAGTTTAGATCCATCATCCATACCATTAACAAAAAAAGGCTGGAGTAAAGTAGGCTTATTTTCTACCTCTTTACTCCATGCTATAGTTAGCCCATGAGAAATCTCCCAGAGGGCCAATGTGGGGACTGTGGGGACTCTGGTTTGGAGAGACACGAACTGATAGTTATTAGAGGATGTGAACCTTGATCGCTGGCTAGCATAGGTGTGTGCACGTGTGTGTGTGCATGCATGTGTGTGTGCGCATGTGATTGTGTGTGTGAATGCTATTCCCCATATCCCAGGATGTGGGTTCATGTCCACCTGTTGCCCCAGCGAATGTTTTTTTCTGCTCCCTTCCAGTTCCTCTCTGGACGTCTATTCTGATCTCAACCACAGTTCTAAACTGTGCTGCTCCTAGGAGGCACCACACTAGGATGCTTGTGTAACACAACCTCTTCTAATGTTAAATCACAACCTCGCTACCAGCTTCTTCTTTTCCTCTTGGGCCTGCCTACACTGCAGCATATAACTATTCTACTGCATGTATTGAATAGACACACGTTGTCCGTTGCACGAATGGTGCAAGATGAACAAATATCGCCACATTGTGTTCTTTTCTTTTACCATTGATATCAGTATTTCATATTTACCAGCGTATTCTGTGTCACAAGCAGGGCAACCATTGCACATGACAGATTTAGGTGCTGGAAGGTCAGTGCTGAGTTGGCAGCTTACTTCAGAGACAGCTTGACAGTGCTTAAAAAGAAGAACCTGTCGTCAGCATAAAAAGTGAAGGAATAAAGCAACACAAACAGCAATACACTGGAAGATTCCATGTATTTCTCTTTTTTACAGTATTTCTTAGAAGTGCTGTGTAAAATGGAAGTATTGCTTGAAGTAGGCGTAGTGTTTGTGTTGGCATTCGCCACACCAGTTGGAGATAAAACTATAACTTTTAAACTATACAGTAATAATCTATTTTATTATAATATCTGTAAAACGTTTTGTTGGAGCAGGAGCACAGCTGTGTATGGTGTCAACACAATTCCTGATTGTTGCATGTCTGATAGTTTATTGTGGGAAACCTCAGACACCACAGATACGAATTGCAACATGAACCAACCGACCGGCATCGCAGAGGTGGCTATGTTCCTTGTAATGTCCACAAATTATCTCTTGTCTTTACTAAGTGCTTTACTTGGTGTTATAAGTGCTGTATTTGTATTGAGAATTTTATAAAGGGTGAATCGTATAATTGTCATACAACACCGCTTACAATGGACAGATAAAATGATGAAAGAAACAATTTACCTGACCTCTTACAATTTCAAACTGTATTGAATAAATTACTATAAACAACACAGTAAAACAGTAAAATACAAAAAGTAATATATTAAATTATTTTTGTAGAAAATAAAATTATAAATTGTATAAATATATTTTAGTAAAAAAATTATAAAACATTTTTATTAACAGTGATGTACATTGTGTAACAACAATGCCCTTGAGTTTGAGGAGTTTGGGTTTAGTTTATTTTCTATGACAGCTAATTCACAGTAGACAGTAGACTCTCAGACATCCTGTGAATTATTGAGTTCCTTTTCTGTAGATCTCATCACCTCATTAGCTAAACACATTGTAATACTTATGGCCCATCATGTTCATATGTGTACAATTAGCTCATTGATTGGCACATCGATATTTTCCATTAATGTGAAAATAATCTCATAATGACAGGGAATATATTGTGGTCCTTACAAAATACCCCTAAATCTATACCACAAAAACAGACTCAATGTGCTAGAATTTTTTTTTTTCAAATGTTCTACTGTATTTAAAATCTATGCAAAAACAAAGTATATGCAAAACATAAACGTACTGCAATAATACAGCAATAATGAAACAATTTAGTATAAATATCTTTAATTAATAGGGAACTGAGAGTGTGGATCTCCAGTGCATGTGTGTGTGTGTGTGTGTGTGTGTGTGTGTGTGTGCGTGCCTAATTTATGCATATTGCTGGATTAACTACAGGAGTAGATTAAATATTTTAGAAGCATGACCATGAGATATGCAGTATGTGCTTCATAGCAGTACACTTAAATAGAATCACAATATCTTGTATATTAAATATACAGTAGGTTATAGTATTCACTTTAAACATTGTATACATTTATATTTCATGAAACTAAATAAACAGCTCAAATCTTTTCTTAAAACTTTCAGACAATTTTTTTAAGCTATTTTGTGCCTTAAATCTATTCAACGGCCAAGCAGGGTGTCCATAATGAACAAATGAACACATTCATCCTTTTCCATGCATTTGGCTGTCGTCCATGCTCCAGTTCTTTCTCTTGTAGTCTGTTACTCATCATAGGGGATGTCCCATTATTTCCCTGAAAATCGTTGTTTTGGTTTCAAATAATAATATACTTTCATCACTC
Organism: Typhlichthys eigenmanni; assembly: GCA_027564635.1. Taxonomy (NCBI): domain Eukaryota; kingdom Metazoa; phylum Chordata; class Actinopteri; order Percopsiformes; family Amblyopsidae; genus Typhlichthys; species Typhlichthys eigenmanni. The sequence continues at coordinate 9,714 of JAODUK010047248.1, forward strand.
CAAATCTACTGCACTGAATACTAGTCATTCATATGATCACAATCTTATATCTGCTAGAGGAAGTTACCAACAGCAGTGAATGGCATGCACACAACACATGCCTTTATGTCGCATAACAAGCCAGCCTGAACCAAGAGCTACAGTTCACTATGGGTGAATGATCAGACCTTTGTTTAGAGTACTTGGTTACCTAAGTTCAGGAACCAAACCACTACTTTTATATGCCGAGCATATTCAAGAATAATAATAGACACATATATTCATGATTGCAACCTACACATATTACAACAACTAATACATGTTTATGTTTGTTTTGATAACAATGGTCAAATATGCCAATAGATAAATATGTTTCCATTCATCTGTTTAGTTATACTACTACCTATTAAATAACTAGAATTCTTCACAGTTTTTGACAGTTGAATATCAAGGCGTCATTTCCTAGCCTCATTTAAATCCAAGCCATTACTGTAGCTGCAGGGGAGAAACCAATCTCAATCCATGATGAAGTCCAGAGAAAATGTGGATGTTTATTTAATTATTTAAAAAATCAATTACTCTAAAACAGTATGTAATCAAAGATAGTAAAACCTATCTTTAGTTTATTTACATTACAAAATGTAGAAAAATAATAGAAATTCAGATAGAGTTTCTGTTTAACATCGTTGTTGACATCTTTTTGTTATGTTCATCTAAATTTCACTTCTATTATGCAAAATGGTACAATACAAACCCCCCTGAAATAACCAATTTTAAACATGAAACAACTGCAGCCCCCACAATATGTTTCTAAGTGATATGCACTTATACATACTACAGAGCGTGAAATATGTTCAGAGGTCCTTGGAAAAACAGTACAAACTGTTTATGTGTGTTCTAAAATAAATGGAGCAATTTGCAACATCATCCTCTTCAGCGTGAAGGCAAACCTTACAGCTCAAAAAACAAACTGTTTATGTTTGAAGTTTCCATTGCGCTGTATGCATTTATGTGAGCACTCAAAGTCCTTTCACCCTGCTGGCAATTCAGGCTGTAATGGGCATGTTATCCCTGTAACAGGGTGTCCTCTGGGGGGCACTGTAGCTGCATAGTTCCTGGTAGATTCGAGCCATCTGTTCATTCTCATCAGAGACATCCATGCTGGGGCTGTTGTACGGCTGGGAGCGGCGCATATTCACAGCTTCCAACAGCTGCTGACAATTCACAGCTGTGATCTGAGACAGCGGTTACAATGTGACAGACGGACGAAAATGCAGAAAGACAGACATGGGGACATAGATTAGTTCAACAAACCATTCCAGTCACGTCAAGAAATGTCCTTTGCATTGAAGTGGACATAAGTAACAAGGATGTTACACTCGGTCTCACCTGGACAAGTATGAGTTTATTCTTGGCAGCGCTGAGGTCATGGAGCTCCTCGCCAAAACAGAGTGTCACAGTAGGGTCAGGGGCAGGATACTGGCCTTCCTGGTACATCTGCAGGGCTGGAAGGCAAGCAAATATCGACATCTGAGTGTGTAGCACTGTTGTGTGGATTCAGATCAAGCCTGATCACTCCAACACCCTAGCCTAGTGACTAAGACCATCCTGATGTGGCCAGATTCAGTGTAAGTCTGTCTGGACAACTTCAAATCATTACGCATTAGTGCAACCTACAGACTCTGACCAATCAGCATGGCACTGGAAGCTACAGGCATAGTTGAGGTGTGTCGTTACTAGAGAGCGATGGTAAATGGACTGCACTTATATAGAGCTCTTCCAACCTCTCAAAGCGCTTTACAGGATTGGCTCACATTCACACACACACACACACACACACACACACACACACACACACACACACACAGGGTTAGGCGTCCCGCTCAAGGACACCTTGACACTTGTTGAGGAGTTAGGGGGGTTTCAAACCAGCAACTTCTGGATCACCTGATGTCTCGCTCTACCCACTGCGCCACTGTCATTCTTAGTCACAGACAATCACGGTCAGGTCATCCAATCACCTGCCAAGTTTGTTTCGTTTCAATAGACGTCATCCCACCTGATTGTGCGTAAGAGCCCTTCTGGTGCGTATAGTGTAGCTCATATAGCCTGTGACGTGTGCGCACAACGGGAGGGAAGGGTTGTGGAACCCACCTCATTTAACGGGACAGAATATGAAATATATAATCAAGGAAACATGGGGGGGCCTACCTTGTAGGAACCTGCCCGTGTCAAAAATCTTGACCACAGCGTCTCTCTCCAGCTTATACGCTGCGGTGCCATAGTGGGGTCCGGCGTCCCCCGGGCCACTCCAGAACACGCGGCTTTGGCACAGCCTCTTGATGAAGATGCCCTCCCGGTTGGCGCGGACCAGCACGCCTCTCTCCAGGTGGCCCAGGAGTTTGCGGGTGACGTGGCGCTGGCGCTCGTACTCGATGACCTCGGCGGGAGGGAAGTGGACGCTCTGCATGGCGTCCGAGCTGTAGGCGTTGCCGTGCAGCAGACGCTGCTGGCCTGGGGAGATGCGGCAGCCCTCGGAGTGGCAGGCCAGCGTGTTGTTCACCAGCTTCCCCCCGTAGAAGAAGCTGATCATCATCTGGGAAAAGGCTGAAGGGAGGAGGACAACGTCACTTCTTGTTGTTACTAGGAATACAGACAAAAGGGAAGATATACTGTCCTTTTCATGCAGCTATTACACAAATGTTATCTTGCACAATATTATAATAAATAAAATATACAGACTATTTCCTAAGGAAATAGATGGATTAAGCCTAGTCCAAGACAAACAAATATGTTTAAAAGCTCTCAAATGAAAAACAGTAAGCTTAAAAGGTGGAGTCAGCTATCCTGGAGAAAGACAAGTATTTATACTTGATCAAAACAAAAACACCTTCACCTCCCTTCAATGCCATAGGCTGCTACATAAGAAGCCACGCCCCTCGCGTTGGACGTGCATTGCCAAGGCTGGGATAGTGTTGTGGTGCGCTTTGCATTGTAATTGTTTGTGTTCCCATTTACGCAGCCAGGGTTGCGTAGAAACACCCGATTTCATTTTCAGCGCGCACATAGAATGGACAGCTAGCGTAAAATGTATTAGCTTACAATCGATAACTCCACCTTTAATCCAGAGAAACTAAACTACAATGGTCATATTTTTATAGTTAATGTAAAATCCCAATAACTACCTGAAGTGGCCACTGGTGAAGTCTCTTGTTGTAAGGGAAAGGCTGTAGATTAGAGAGGAAAGGGGATGAATAAATAAAACCTATATTGCCAACCTATGTAATAACTCACGGAGATCAGGAGACCTGTGGCCACACTGCCATGTTGTCAAGTTGTCACATCATCAAAAAAGTGGTATTTTCTGACACATTCACAAGATATAGTTGCTTTAGTCAGCAAATTATAACAGGATGTTAGCCAATACTTGCACTGCTAGGTTCAACAGTCAAGTAAACATATTGAAACAGATTTAGCCAGCACGTCTGCAGGATCAGAGTCTGTGGATAGTTGCAAAGAAGGAACTAACAGCATTCTATCTGACAGTCTATGAGAATACATGGATTTCGCTCATATAGGGAAACAATAAAGTTAATGTGGTCAGTGTTTTGAGGTTAATGGGGGTCTCTTACCACTGACACTGCCTTGTGACCAGTATTCTGGGCTGGCCTGGATGCTACAGACTTCCTCATGAGGGGAGTGGATGATGGATGGGTAGTCATCGCTGGATGTCTGCATTCAAAAAGACAACTCAACTGTCATTACAATGTCACTACATTACAAGTTTGAATAACAGATAATAGGAACAGGTTTTACATAGAGCTCACCAGAACCAATTTTATAAAGGTATAATAAGTAGGATTGTCACCTCAACAGAGATAAGGTGTATGACCAAATAGGTCTGAAGATTAATGTTTGTGAAGTTAATTCAGACATCTTGTTTGTTTAGAATAGTGTGAAAAGAAAACATTAAAAGGGTACTATATAGATAAGATCATACAGGAAATCAGCAGAAAACAAGCTTTTAAAATAGGTCAAATGAAGGTGTTAATCTCACCTCTTTAATTAGCTCCCCTCTCTCTGTAGGGCTACAGTCGATATCTGTGATGTCACCAGAACTAATGGTCATAGGCATTGCTGTGGTTTTACCAACTGAAGGCAAAAGGAAATGACAGTTAAATACTGTGCACAGAAGTAGAAACAACACTATATGGTACATTCAAATGTTTATTTTATTTAGGGCGTACTCACACTTGGCCCAGGTAAACCATGCCCGAGCTCGTTTGACCCCAAAGTCTGAGTCCTTTGACTACTGTGCACGGGCACGTGGCCCAATTGAAAGAGGTGGGCCAGGGAATGGTTTGGTTGGACTCGGGTGCGTATGCATCAGTGTGATCGCAAACATGCCCGAGGACAGAACTGAAGTCATCAACGCGACAGATGTTTTATTACAAACAGCATGGCGGCAAAGGGAACACTTTGGTCTACGGCAGAAGTGCAATGTTTATTGGAAATTTGGGCAGATGAGAGTATTCAGGAGCAACTGAATACAACACACAAGAACTATCTACTTACTCCCCTCAAAGCCTCAAAGAACCGCATGAGCAGTGTCGTTAAAAGCTGACAAAACTGCGTGCTCAGTGTCTGAAGGTACGGGATGCACTCCGTAAATCTGGTAGCTCGTCAGACATCAAGGACATATACCAATTGAACGATTATGTGGACAAAATAATTGGCCTGAAACAAAGTAGCCAACCTAATGTTTTGGAGTAAGCATGTCCTGGCCCTGAATGTTAACTGCAGTGTGAGTGCAGGCCAGTGGGGGAGTGGGGGGGACAATTGTGTGGTTCAAGGCAACTATAGGCCAGGTGTGAGTCACCAAACAATGTCATGCTTAAATGCCAGTATTGCTGATAATATCTTAAGTTTTCACACTTGTAAAAAGTCAACATTCAGAATAGTAATTACAAGTAGCATACGTCACCCTTCTATTGCCATGGGATAGCCTACCTAAACAAAATATGTGATGGAGATAAGAGATTTATTTGATACGATAAGTAATATATCCTCTAAACTTACTCTTCTGCTCTTCCTCTGGCACAATACGGTACACCTTGTAGGGTTCCGAGATGTCTAGTTGTGATCTTTCTGTTGCCTCCTCAAAGTCAGGGCTTTTATTAAGGGCACAGCGCAGTCGGGTTTTCCATGTTGCTGGCTCAGCCTTGTCTCCCTCTTTAAATTTTCCTTTAAAGACTGCCCATGCCTATCCAAAGAAAACCACAATGTCACCATATTAGGCTTTTAGCTATCTGTTGGTAGCATTTACAGTAGAAGGCCTATAGCCTTGAAAATGTAAAACAAGGTTTTCCAAATCAGAAAGAAGGTAGAAAAGAAAGAAAGAAAGAAATAGTAGACCACAAGACTACATAATAAGATAATTAAACATGGGCAATACATTTTATTTTGCTAGGTTTATAGCCTACTTCAGTAAATGCACGTCACAATCCAGATAAAGTAAGAGTAGGCTACTCAAAGTTCATGAAAAAAAGGAAAAATAAGACAATTCAAGATAATAATATGGAAGATGCAGGTATATACTATAGGCTACTGGCTACTGTGTGCATACAACCACAAGGAGCCTAATTACAGCTAGTCTTTGAGAATCAATCGTAGACTTTAATCTACAGATTTCCATACCTTAAAAATGGACGCGTCAACCTCCTGATTATAATCCTGCTTTCCCGCATGTTTCCACGGGATACGAAACATTGTGTTGCTTGCGTCCTCCCATTGGAGCCCGGAATACTGTCCACTATGAATCTGCTCCATAAGCCACTGTTTCAGCCGACGTCCACCGCTGCTCGTCATCTTGACAGAGACTGTTTTAAATATTATTTCAAAGTAACTACCGGCTCATATCATACTTCAAAATTCAAATGTGTTATTATTAGGCAACCCTCTTATTTTCCCATCATAAATATTGTCTATAGCCTATATTATTATTATTATTACTATTATTATTATCCACTTACTTTTTGGTGGGTGATAAAATTCCGATCTTCGGCAAACAACGTCAATCATAAACAGACAGCTGATGACACCTGGCACAATACTTTAGTATGTCTACTGATAAATCAATGCAACTGGTCTTAAAGGTGATTGGACAACGATTTTCATGAACCAATGGGCATTTAGGGTTTTCTAGTTTTGCCTTCAAAGACGGAAGTGTTGTTCTTCTAAGCATGAGGATTTACAAGAAACGGGTGGCAGTGATACGGTGCAACAGTGGCGCTGCCTACACGAAGCACGCTTGATGTGAGGGGATTTCTTATGTCGTCATAGATGCTATATAGGTATCCTACTATTGGACCCTTTACACGCCCACCAGTTAATGTGATATATTTTCCGTGATGGTGATGATAGGCTACTCACGCATTCCGACGTGATTGCCTATAAGTTTGATTTAAGAAGCCGCGCACTACTGTGAGATCACATACATTATATATAATTATATATTTTGAGGACATTAAGGACATCTTAAATATTTAACATCAAATTCAAGTAGGCATATAGGCAATGCTGTGTAAGAAGCCTAACGTGTCAAATATATACAGACATATTTGCCCAGTATAGGCTATATTTAAGACTATAGTGTTAACCATATGGTTAAATAGCCTAGAGCTATATGGTCAGATTACCGTTTCCCGTTCAGAATTAGCAACATTTTTTAGTTGAAAATCCAATATGTCGGGATAGACCTTACCTTACAGATAACATTATATCCTATAAATCCTTTCTAACTAACATATTGTATTGTACAAATATAATTATTCCCTACTATTATTCCCAATGACTGCATAGCCTGCCCTATAGCCTAAGTGATTAATTAGAATAAACCTTTATATTTCCTCTGAAATCTACTGGTGGGGCATTGGGGAATCAAATTACTAACTCCTCTCCTGTAGCCTACATCTCTTTGGATTAAGGCCTAAATTGCAATTGAAATGACCAAATGGTAATGTATACTGTATATAATGATTTGTCATAATGTACTGTATGTGCATCTTTGATATGTTTTGAGTGGCAAATAGAAAGAAAAAAAAAAACACCCATAACACAAAAACTATGACCAAATAGGCTACTTCCACAACCTGTCCAGGAAATTGAAAATGACAAAGAACTCCGGACAAAAGTATCTGTATGTCTCAAAAACATCAAATGACAATGATATTTACAATGATTGAGTGGTCCGAAAGCATTAACAAAAATGGGTTAATTTAGAAACTGAGAAAGTGGATGCTGTGGTAGAGTCACATGTACTGTCTCCCTACAGACGCCAGTTAGAACAAATGTAAGGACTTCACTAACCTGTGTGGGAGGACATAACACAGTCACTTTTTGTTTTAGATTAATAAATGTATACTGCAAAACACATTGAAAGTTTGTTTGCACCCATGTGCATTTCTTAACAGCACATGGGTACATCTAATGTACATGGAATAAAACAGCAGCAGCAGCTGTTTTCATCAATATATTTTTAATGTCATATACATACTGAGCAGAAACTGTATTTTCCACAAAAAAAAAAAGTTATAACCAATTACATTTCCTCAAACAAGCTTGCTTTTGTACATTTGGAGAATTAAACAAAAACATAGAAATTTAGTAACACTTGAAGACAAGTTAGGATTTCAGAAATCATTAATGTGCAGTGAATAATTTGTTATAAATAAGAACATTATATAAATATTCAAAGTAATGTTGTGGCTGTTGAACTGAAGATATACAAGACAAATGTGATATTAGGA